>OVAX01001650.1:0-41078 GCA_900406405.1 Lepidium africanum | reverse complement strand
TCACCTCTAAGGCCGAGTTGGTGACTTGACTTCACCTCCGACTTCACCTTCGACTTCACCTTTGACTTCACCTCTGAACCCGAGTTGAACCCGACTTCACCTCCGACTTCACCTCCGGACCCGAGTTGAATCCGACTTCACCTCCGACTTCACCTCCGACTTCACCTCCGGACCCGAGATGAATCCCGACTTCACCTCCGACTTCACCTCTGAACCCGAGTTAAANCCGACTTCACCTCCGACTTCACCTCTGAACCCGAGTTAAAGATAAACTCCTGATAAAACACCAAAATGTACAATGTATGCAATGCAAATGCAAACAATGCAAATAAACCAAAAGGAGCTCTAAAATGATGATTATGCTATGAATATAGATGAAAAATTAACTATATTAAAGCTATGAAATATGCTAATATATATACACATCAGTGGCCTAGTTGGTTTGCCTCTGATTTAGCTAGGCACCAGGTGGTAGTTTGAATCTCACCCTACTCTAGTTGGAGAACTTATGCTATGGATCAGGTCTTGTCGCTCCAATGGTTACTTGTTGACAAAAAAAATTGACATATAGTCGTAAACAATTTATCAATTGAAATTTCGGTCTAGAAAGTTATGATAATTTGTTTAAGAAGATATGTGTTTATCATAATTTCAGATAGGTTACTTAAAAAGCATTTTCCCACAGAACGATAAGGAGTAAAAAAATGATCAACTTTTTTTGGAAAGCCCTGAGAGTCTACTATCCTGATCTTGTGTTCGAACAGAAGTCGAAGTTAAAAAAAATTAGAGAATCGACTTACAGTGTGGTGCAACATTTTCTTTTCATTTTCCATTTAGGCTAAGGTGTGGGTGTGATATATGGAAAGATGATTGCTTGCTTCTTCTTTGATGCTTCATGATGCATTAGGTGTAGTGTTTGATGCAATGTCTGATGTCATGTTTGATGATATGTTTGTTATGGTGTGATAATAAGTAGTATATGATATTATGTGATATATGATATAGTATGATGTTGAGAGGTGAAGGGACAGACAATGGACATTCAATGGTCGTGAATCCTAAGATAAAGCAATGGACCAAGGATGTTCAGTGGCCATAGATTCAAAGATGAAATGGCAGACCGTGGATGTTCGGTGGCCTCAAAATGTGTTGAAAATTGAAGTGGCGGATTGTGGATGTTTGGTGGCCATGAATTCTGTGTAAGAGGTAAACTGTGGACGTTCGGTGGCCTCAACTAACTTATAAACATGATATGTGTGTTTAGTGATTGTGTCTAATTCTATGTTTATGTTGAATATTGCTAGAAGTAGGAATGTGTAGATGTATTTTAGTGGCAAAAATGATATCTTCACTAGGTAATTCATTGATCACCCCTTTCTTTTTAACTTTCTTAGGAGTGTTATTAAAGCTTTCGTGTTGAAGGATTTTAAGAATAAGTTGTTTTTAGGCATGTCAAAAGAAAAACACGATTTCCCCAAATGTAGGGAGCGGGGTATTACACCGGTTTATTGCCATAAGTAGCAAAGTGTTTCAAATATTTATCTGGTTTTGTGAATCTTCTAACCGGTTTTTATCTTCTTATGGAAAGTATCACCGATCTTTATATTTTCAACAATGGTTCTTCACCAAGCTCAGCTCATTTTAGTGCCTTCTGTCATTACGTCTACTTAAGCGAAAGGTCGAGGTTCTTTATCGGTTGTAGCTGGTTTAGCTTTGTCTCAGACTGAGAAAGAAGTTTTGTGAAGTATCTCTAGTGTTTTGACTTATCCCATCATCTCATTAAAGCCTCAACTTGCTAGAGAATCTATGTCGATTACTGTCTTCCTAGATGAGGAGGTTAAACTTGCCTCCCAGTAAGAGAGTTGTGAATCTACCTCAGGTAAAGAAGAGACTATTCCTCCGATCATACAGCCAAAATATTTTGCTAGTATGATTCGTCTCATAGCATTGAAGAGGATGGCCTACGACTCATGTTTCAGGTGCCCCTTTTACCCTTATCCCATATGAGAAAAATGCGGCTGCAAAAAAATAATTCCAAGAATGTGTGTTCACTCAATTCCATGGACTTCCTCTTGACACGGAGCAAATCATATGAGTGATAAATGTGTTGTGGGCTAAATTAAGGCTTCGTATCTTTGTCATTGAATGAAAGAAGGTGCCAAACTGTTGAGGGTGACCAACCCAAAAACCAAATCAATTCTTTTAGGTTGTAATCTTTGGAACATAGCAGGTCATGCAATGTTTGTATCTCAATGGTCTCTGGAGTTAACTCCAGCTAAACCTCCCCTTACGTGTGCTCAGGTCACCATAGAATTCAAAGGAGTCCCATTTCTGTTATTTAATCATGAAAGTCTATGTCAAATTCGTGATATATGTGTTATATATGTGGTTTCCATCCTTGCAGCCGAAAGGCAATGAGGTAGTTCAGGAATCAGAGCAGAGCAATAGAAGTAAATCACCTAGTAAAGATAAGAGGAATAAATTATCATCTAAATCTCATCACAAGAGTATAGGAAAATATGATAACTTTCATGGTAAATCTCGAGATGTGAGGCCAACCAGTTCTAATATGGAGATTACTTTACCAAATTCGATTGTAGAGGCCTATAATGCGGTGGTTCTTAGTTCTGACTGATAAGATGGTCCCGGTCAAGGAAGTGGTTAGAGATAACAAAGAATAATGTCGAATTGACTGGGTCATCAGAGGTAGCAACTAGTGAGAATCCTGTTTCATAGCCATCACAGAACCTACCTCAGCGACCTTTGGGGGAAAAATCTTTTAGTCCGAAAAGATAGTCAAGCCGGAGTTAAGTCTCTTAAGATGTTTCAGGCTCAATTCAATAGTCAAACGGAGTAGCGCTCCGAGAAAACTGCCTCTCAGGAGGTGAATGAAGATGTGGGGAGGCATTTCTATTAGTCTCAAGAAAATCTAGGATTTGCAAAGATGCGCGTAAACTCTAACTACATTCTAGATATGTTTTTTGGATAGAACATTAGAAGGTTAAATAGCCATAGTAGGAAAAGTATGATGAAGGAGTGGATTAGTTACCACAAACCTCTTTTTGGTGTTTTTCGAAACAAAAATATAGTCGGGTAATGTAAGAAGGTTGATGAATGCAGTTCCGATGGGATGGGTTTTTGGGAATTTTTCTTCCGTTAGAGCGGCAACAATTTGGGATCATCGTGTTTCAGTGTTTGTGTTTGCTATATCACCACAAATAGTCACTTGTGGTGTCTTCCTTCCAACAGAAAATCTCAGCTTAACAAGGTCTTTTGTATATGGATTTAATTAGGCCGATCAAAGGGGAGAGTTCTAGGATAAGTTGTTGAATCTATCCTCAAACTCATTGTTGAGTTGTTCTCCATGGATAGTAATTGGAGATTTTAACCAAATCCTTGGGAGTTCTCACCACCCATGGTTCCCCTCGGTTGATGTTGACATTCATGGAGTTGTTCACTTTAAATTTGCATTGTAGGATGCTAATCTGTTTGAGGCTCCTTCAAAAGGATGTCTCATTCACTTGGTGGATAGGAGGGTTGAATACCCTATATCTAAAAGGATTGATCATGCCTTAGTTAATGAGCATTAAGCTCGTGTTTTGCTAGGAGCTAATGCAGAGTTTCTAGATCCAGGTTAATCAGATCATGCTCTACTATATTTTACAATTCCGAGTATGTACCACGCAGTCAACAAGCCATCTAAATTCTTTGACCATTGCGTAGACCACCCGAGCTTCCTTGAAAATCTCCCCTCGATTCTGCTCAGTTTTCATTTGGCAAAATCTTTAAAGATGTTAAAATCTTGGCTTAAAAGCATTAACAAGGAATATTTAGTGGGTTATCAATCAGAGTTAATGCAAAGGAAGAACTTACAATGAGTCTTCAATGGCATATTTTACGAGCTCCATTAGTTCATCTCGCAAGGGCCAAAGATGAAGCTCGTAATGAATGGCTAGCTCTCCTAGCAGTGGAGGAAAAAATAAGGCTGCTTTAATGAATCGTTGTGGTCTAGGAGAGAATGTCTTGTTAGCCGTAGAAGTAATTATCAACTACAATAAGCTCTCAGCTCCGAGAAGTGCTTTTATGAAGGTGGACATTCGCAAAGCTTTTGATACCATATGTTGGGACTTGGTTATTAAGCTCTTGAAAGCGTAAAACTGCACATGTGTCTTTGTAACCTGAAAAAAAGAATGTATTACATCTCCCAAATTTTCGATTTCATTGAATGGAGAACTTGTAAGTTATTTCCCAAGGCAGAAAGGTCTAAGACAAAGAGATGTTATCTCCCCTTATCTTTTCATCATGGTGATGGAACTTATATTGAAGATGTTACACAGAGGTTTGTCTGAGTGAAAGTTCTAGGGTTATTCATAGTGTTCACTCATGCAACTATCCCACTTATCCTTTTCAGATGATTTAATGGTATTTTCAAATGGTTCTTTGTCATCCTTACCAAGTATTGCTTCCATCCTCCAGCAGTTCAAGAGTTTTCCAGGATTGGATATAATACCAACAAAGTCACAGCTATATATGTTTGGTTTCTCTCCATTACAAGTTTTAGAGGCTTTGAAGTTTCTAGGAATCAAATAAGGGGCTTTTCCAAAAAGATATCTAGGACTTCCTTTGCAGCTTTTAGGGCTGGGCACGAGCCGAATACTTACTTAGTTTTATATACTTATTACTTGGTTTGATTTGGTCGAGTAATATCATTTAATACTTAAACTTGTCTTGTTTATATCAAGTACTTGTTAGAATAAGTACTTATTAAAAATAAGAATACTTGCAATTTACTTGACCTGGTTTGTAATTGTTTAAAATTGTATTTTATATAAAATAAATATATCAAGAATACTATTATTTCAGTCAACACTTCTAGTATCCATATAATATCTATTTTTAGTTTATTATTTTTATCATTTGACAAAAAACTTTAGTATGTTTTGCCCCTTTTCCCGATAAAAAAAAGACTTCCACTATCCTACAATTATTGAATTTAACACATAATTATTTCAAAATATTATCAATTATGTTCAAATATCTATAGTTATAAATTCATGAGTCAAGTACTAATAAGCCGAGTATTAAGATTTTTATTGATACTTATTACTTGACTTGTTCTTGCGAGTATTGAAATTAACATACTTATTACTTGACTTAACTCTACCGAGTACTTAACTTTTCGAGTCAAGTACTAACCGAGTAGCGAGTATAAACCGAGTAAATAATGCCCAGCCCTAGCAGCCTCAAAGTTGAGTTTAGCCACACTACAACCATTCTTGGAGTCTATCTCAAAAAGGCTCCACTCCTAGACTGTGAACTTTTTGTCCTATGCGTGCAAGATTAAGTTAATTTCATCGGTGATTTATGGTAAGGTTCTCTTCTGGAATCAAGTTTTTGTCCCCCAAAAGTGTTCTTTACCAAAGTAGACTCCCTATGTTCCACTTTTCTCTAGAAAAATGGGACAGACTCAGAAAAAGGAGCAAGAGTGGCCTGGAAAGACATATGTAGTCCTAAAAGTGAAGGAAGGCTAGAGCTTAGAAGGTTGGAGGAGTTCTCTGTAGTGTTAAAGCTTATAATGGTATGGCATTTTTCTCTATAGTCAACTCTTCATTGATAGCATGGCTAGATCACAATGTATTTGGTCGGAAGAAATATTGGTTGATGGATAGCTTTTCTAGACTCTCTTGGAATGTAAGGAAATTTGTAAAGATAAGGAATTTTGTAAAGAGGCTACTTAGCTGTAAGATTGGTGATGGTCCCTCGGCTTCGTTCTGGATTGATTCTTGGACTCCCTTAGGTCCTTTAATCGACTATTCTAGAGTGAATAGTCCTAGAGAATTGCAGGTTCTAAGGCAAGTAGTTGTGTTTGACGATGTGAGATTAGGGAATTGGCATTTGCCTAATGCTAGATCTATTCAATCAGTTAATTTGCAGGTCTGTCTCTCCCACATTGAGCCTCCATCGCCGAACAAGGGCAATGGCATATTTCCTTGGAAGCAATCTACATGGCACTTTGCAGGGTGTCTTAAAACCTCAGACACATGGAAATCTCTTCGGAGTCTGGTTCAGCAAGTTCCATGGTACAAGACTATTTGGTTTCTTTCATCAGTTACTTGGTTTTCTTTTATCCATTGGTTTGCATTCAAAGGAAGGTTGTTAACAAGGGACATACTAAGGCTATGGGGATTAAACGCGCCGAGTACTTGTGTGTTGTGTTCTATGGCTGACGATCTCACATCCATCTCTTCTTTGAGTATGATTTCTCTCAGGAAATTTGGTCTTCCATGGCAAACAAAGTTCACTAGTACCCTCCCTTTGATCTCACAACAATCGGGATGTGGAACTTGGCCGCTCAATCTCCTACGAGTTTTTCTTCCACCATAATCAGACTTCTTCTTCAAACCAACATTTACAAGATTTGGAGAGAGAGGAATTGACGAATATTTGCATCATGATCTCCTACTCCTATGTTTATCAAAGATAAAATTGACGAAACAATCCACAGTTGATTAATCTCAATCCCTAAAAAGGATCAACATTCACCTATTTCTCTTATTAGTTTTTACTTGGGTTGTATTCCTAATTTATTGTAATCTATAAGGTAACCTCTGATGTTCCAAATCACTAAGTCAAAAAGATATTTTTTTTTGTAAGTAAAAAGTGTGGGTGACTATATACTTTAGTTTTACAATGAACGTAGGGTTTTAAGGAGGAGAAGGAATCATGGATTTGCACGTTGGCAGTGAATAGTTGAGCTTTTTTGGTGGTGGAATCGAGTCATCGTGGAGCTTGAGTTGATAATATCGACTAAACTAATCAGATATAGAAATTACATAATCAGATATCGACTAAAATAATCAGATATGGAAATTTCATAATTCATCTCCATTCTCTATCAATCTCTCTGTAAAAAAATTCAGTTTTTTTGAGTGATTATAAAACAAAAACAAAGAAAAACAAGTCCTTTTATATGAGATCACTTAACGTGTGAGCTTCTGATAAACTTTCCATTTAAACCAAAACTAACTAAATCGACACTAGAGTTTCTAGGATAAAATAATCGCAAGTCAATTGTTCTCTAAAGATAACAAAAATTATTTTTATTTCATTCCATTGTCTGGAGATAGGAGATGAACTATATCTTGCAAGTAGATTTGTAGAAAACGATATACCTAATCAAGTACAATTTGCAAGATACATGAGTTAAACAATAAGGTCATATGAGGTTTTGGTCTTGGTTTTATAACAAAAATTCATTTATACCCGATGGGTTTTGGTTTTAGACAATAGGACCAAAAAAAAAAATTTTATTAAGGGAGTTCAATTAAGTTTTTATGACCATTATTCATTTCCCCTAATCAAATTTTTTTTTTCTGATATTCCAATATGGACTTAGGATCTCAATCATAAGTTTCATTATCAATTTCTTTTGATACAAAGAATGAGAAATTTTATCATCATCTTATATCTCATTTCTAGCCTAATTTTTCTATTTTGGGCATAGTTGATGGAAATCTCATGTTTTCATACATCATTTTCGCCTTTAGGATTTTTCTATGTATGTGATTCTTCAGGATTGTTCTCATTCAGTTATTCTCCCAATTTATTTTTCTTTTACAAATTTTTATCTTTTGATCCCATTGGTATCTTATTTTTTAGCTTAACTTTGAGATCATTTGCTACTTTTTCATCATATAGTTATTCTAGAAAATTAATTTTTGATAGAAAATTTGCAGTAGGTAAAATATGATTTTGTCACTCTGCTTGTATCTGTGAACGCATCTGGTAGTTGATTTGCAATATTTTGTAAATGTACAATTTTCTAAACTTCTAGTTCACATTGTTTTATAAGGGGATCAATGTACAACAAAGACGACGTACACCATGTAATATCTTTTGAAACATTTTTATCCTTCCCCTAATGTTGAAAACTCATCTTTGTCAAAATGGTAATCGGCAAAATATGATGTAAACATATCACCAGTTTTGTTTTAAGATATTGAATTATATTTGGTGATGTATACTCAATATATAATTCGAATCATCTTTCTGGTTTTATTTTTGTTCTTTGTGGTGGCGTTATAAGGACATGCACTGCAAACACATAGATGAAAAAATATCTGGTTGTTGGCTTGATGATAATTTAATGGGAAGTATTTGTGATATGCACTTTGCTGTATTTAATTAATGTTGCATCATGCAAAATTGCATGACCCCATATCAAAATTGGCAGCCTTGTATTCAATATTAACAGTCTAGCGATAATTTGTAATTGTTTAATCAAAGACTTAGCCATGCCATTTAGTGTATGAAGAAGCATAATTGGATGTTCAACATCAACTTCTAATGACATACAATATCCACTCAAAGCTTGTGAAGTGAACTCACAAGCGTTATCAAGCCTTAATTCTTACTACATAATCATGAAACTGTGCTCTCAATATGATTATTTGTGCAATGAATCTTATGAAAGTCGGACACACATGTGATCATCTACTATATGCATCAATACTATAAAATATCGAAATGGCTCCCATTATGGATGAATAGGCCCACATCTATCACCATGTATTTTTTCTAAGAATAATGGAAATTCATTCCCAATTTCGGTTGGTGACGGTCGAAATATTAGTTTTTCAAGAGAACAACTATTACATAAAAATTCTCTCGATTGAGATATATTCAGGTTTTTCAATGGATAGCCATTTGAATTTTTCATAATATTTTGCATCATAACTAAATTAGGGTGTCCTAAAACGTTCATGTTATGCTTTGAATGTACATATAAACTATTATGTCCCCAAATTAAACCAAGTATTTTACGATAACTATTTTAAACCCTAAGAATTAAAGTTGACCGAGCTGAATTACTCCACCGTTAAATTGTTAAACGAAATTGATTAACACCATTAAGATCTAAATTTTGATTAAAAAGGAAGAAAGAAGTACAATCGTTTTTCATCTCTTCAAAACACACAAATTTCCCAATTTAAAACCCTAATTCATGAATTCACAATTTAGTCTCTTCTTCATTCGAGACAATTAAAATCCAAGCAAATCCAAATTCTTTATAATTATTATTTCCTTCACTAAGAGATACTTAAAACCAAAATCCATCGTTTATCAATAAAAATCTAAGCAAATCCAATTTCTTTGCGATTATTATTTCCTAAGTGCTAATCCAAAACCTCCAATCATTGTTAGATTAGCCTAATAGAATATCAACAGGTCAAAGTAAGAGATTGTCTGGTTTAATGTCACAATGACTGATGTTTCTGTTGTGAATGTGTGTGAGACCAGACAAACTATCTTTAGTCATTAGCATCACACTAAACTCTGATAACCCTCCAGTATCTATGATCAAATCCGCTACACTTTTGCCTAAACAATACTCAAGTATTAAGTTGTATTGAAGATCAGTCTCTTCTCGTGTAATCTCATCACCGTTGCAGCGGATACGGGAGGTGAGTCTAAACGTGTCAACATCCTTCCTTTGTCCTCAAGAGTTGATACAACCAAGAAATCTGCAGTTTTGATGGCTCTCTCAGTTTTATATCTTATTTGTGATTAGGTAAAAAAAACCATAAGAACCTTTCCCCATAACCAAGTTTTGAACCAAGAAGATTTTTTCACTCCTCTGTTGTGGGATTCGATCGAGGCATCATTTTTCAAACTGGCTTCGAAAGACCCTTTGGTTATCTCCTTGATACTAATACTACCACTACACTTGTTCTTCATCATCTTCGGAGGGCGTGGTGGAAATCTCTTATTCTTCAGATTCAGAAATATTGGAGATAGTTCTACAACAAACATAGGGTTTTGAGGAGGAGGAGGAATCATGGAGTTGCTCGTTGGTCGTGAATATGTGAGCCTTTTTGGTGGTGGAATCGAGTCATCGTGGAACTTGAGTTGATGATATCGGCTACAATAATTAGATATGGAAATTTCATAATCCATCTCCATTCTCTATCGATCCCTATAAAAAAATTTCAATTTATTTTGTGTGATTGTGAAACAAAAATGAAGAAAAACAAGACCTTTTATGTGAGATCACTCAACGCGTGACCTTCCGATAAACTTTCCATTTGAACCAAAAAAACTAAATCGACACTAGAGTTTCTAGGATAAAATAATCGTAAGTCCATTGTTCCTGAAGACAACAAAAATTATGTTTTATTCCATTTCATTGTCTGCACATAGGAGATGAACTATATCTTGCGAATAGATTTGTAGCAAATGATAAATCTAATCAAGTGAAATTTGCAAGATATATGAGTTCACCAATAAGGTCATATGAGGTACTTTAGAACCAAATACATCATTGTTATCTTCAATAGGTCGGAATTGATTTTTCTCAATATTAAGTGATTTGTTGACCATTTGAGTACTCATAAAAGTCATTTTATCTATATAAAAGCATTTTAAGATCCTTTAGTATAATTTGATTAGTTTACAAAAATTTTGTTCCGAAGATGCTACCTCGAGTCCAAGAAAAAATTTTGTCTGTCCAAGATCTTTCATTTCGAACTCTTTTTTCATATGGGTTCTTGCATCAGTAATGTATTTTTGAGTTCTAATTATATTCAAGTAATCAACATATACATCAATGATCACAAATCCATATAAAGATTACTTAAACAATCACATTGTTTGTATATTCTTTAACTCTATACGTATTCACGTAAGCGATTAGATCACATGTATCTGGAGTGTTTTATTATGCAAAGTGATCACTGTAATTTGACCGCACATATCTCTTTAGATTTTGAGTTTAATGCTTCAGGCATTTTCAATCTTTCTGGAATTTTCATGTACATATCATTATCATGTGATCAATGTAGATAAATACATCTCTAGATTTTAGATGTTGCTAAGCTCAGTAAAAACTAAAGGTAATTGCATCTATAATTGGAGAATATGTTTTTCACCATCAATATATGGTTGTTGAGAAAACCCATGGCCAAAATTTTGGTCTTTATATTTAGTTACCTTATTTTTCTCAATTTTTTTCTGATCAAAAATTCATATATACCCGATATGTTTTGGTTTTGGAAAATAGGTCCAAAAACAATTCTTTTATTGAGGGAATTCAATTAAGTTTTCATGAGCATTTTCCATTTCCACCAATCAAAAACTTTTCTGATATTCTAATATGGACCTTGGATCTCAATCATTACTTTCATTATCAGTTACATTTGATACAAAGAATGAGAAATTTCATCATCATCTTATATCTCATTTCTGGCTCATATTTTTTTGTTTTGAGAATAGTTGATAGAAATCTCATGTTTTTAATGTCACAATGACTAATGTTTCCGTCGTGAATGTGTCTAAGACCAAACATACTATCTTTAGCCATTAACATCACAATCAACTCCGATAACCCTCCAATATCTATGATCAAATACGCTAACTTTTTCCTGAACAATACTCAAGGATTAAGTTGTATTGAAGATTAGTCACTTTTTAAGTAATCTCATCGCTCTAGCAGCGGATAACGAATGGTGAGTCTAAACGTGTCAACATCCTTCCTTTGTCCTCAAGAGTTGATGCAACTAAAATCTCTGCAATTTTGATGCCTCTCTCGGTTTTATCATTCTTATTCATGGCTAGGTAAACTGAACTGTAAGACCCTTTCCCAAGTAACCAAGTTTTGACCCAAGACAAAGATTTTCTCACTCCTCTGTTGTGGGTTTAAATGGCGGCAACATTTTTTAAAACGACTTTGAAAGACCTTTAGTTATCTCCTTAATACTACTACTACCACCACACTTGTTTTCCATCTTCTTCGGAGGACATGGTGGAAATTTCCTAATCTTCAGATTGAGAAATATTGGAGATAGTTTTACAACAAACGTCGGGTTTTAAGGAGGAAGAGGAATTATGGAGTTGCTCATTGGAAGTGAATATTTGAGCCTTTTAGGTGGTGGAATTGAGTCATCGTTGAACTTGAGTTGACCATATCGACTACAATAATTAGATATGGAAATTTCATAGTCCATCTTCATTCTCTATCGATCCCTCTGTAAAATGAAGAAAGACAAGTCCTTTTATATGAAATCACTCAGCACGTGAGCCTCTGATAAATTTTCCATTTGAACCAAAACCAAGTAAATTGACACTAGAATTTCTAAGATATATAATTGCAAGGCAATTGTAACTTGAAGATAACGAAAAAATATGGTTTATTTTATTCTATTGTCTGTACATAGGAGATGAACTATATATTGCAAGTAGATTCATAGAAAACTATATATCAAACCAAGTACAATTTGTAAGATACATGAGTTCACCAATAACATCATATGATGTACTTCATAAACTAAATACATCTTCGTTATCTTCACAAGGTCGAAATGGATTTTTGTCAATATTAAGTGATCTGTTGACCATTTGAGTTTTTGTCAATATTAATTTGATTAGATTACAAATTTTATATTCCGAAGATGCTTGATCTTGAGTCGAAGACAAAATTTACTCTGTTTAAGATATTTCATTGCAAACTCATCATATAAGTTCTTGCATCATTAATGTCTTTTTGAGTTCTAATTATGTTCAAGACATCATACATCAATGATCCTAGATCTAGATAAAGATTATTTAACAAATAAACAATTGCATTGTTGGTATATCCTTTACTCAATTAATATTCACTTAAATGATTATTATACATGCCTCTAGAGTTTTTAATACGTAAATTGATTACTGTAATTTGACCGCACATATCTCTTTAGATTTTTAGTTTAATGCTTCAGGCATTTTCAATCTTTCTAGAATTTTTATTCACATATCATTATCAAGTGATCAATATAGATATTTTATCAAAACATCCATTAAATACATATCTAGATTTTAGATATTGCTAAGCTCATTAAAAAACTAAAGGTAATTACATTCATGACCGGAGAATATGTTTCTTCGCAATCAATTTATGGTTGTTGAGAAAACCCTTATTTTAGTCTTTATATTTAGTTACCTTATTTTTCTCATTTCTTTTCCGAACAAAAATTTATTTATATCTAATAGGTTTTGGTTTTGGACAATAGGTCCAAAAACATTTCTTTTATTAAGGGAGTACAATTAATTTTTCATGGCCATTTTTTATTTCCCCCAATCAAAATCTATTATGATATTCCAATATGGATGTAGGATCTCGATCATCAGTTTCATTATCAATTTCTTTGATATAAAAATGAAAAATTTCATCATCATCTTATATCTCACTTCTAGCACACATTTTTCCATTTTGGACACAGTTGATGGATATCTCATATTTTTACACATCATTTTTGCCTTTAGTACTTTTCTCTGTATGTGGTTCTTCAGGACCATTCTTATTCAGTTCTTCTCGTACTTTCTTTTTCTTTCAGAGAATTTTATCTTTTGATCCCACTGGTTTCCTATTTTTTAGCTGAACTTTGAGATCATTTGCTACTTTTCCATCAGTTTGTTATTCTAGAAAACTAAATCTTGATGGAATATTTGCAGTAGGTAATATATGGTTTTGTCATTCTTTTTGTATCGGTGAACACATCTGGTAGTTGATTTGGCATATTTTGTAAATATACAATTTTCTAAACTTCTAGTTCACATAGTTTTATAGGGGGATCAATGTACAACAAAGACGATGTGCACCATGTAATATCTTTTGGAACTTTTTTATATTCCCCCTAATGTTGAAAACTCATCTTTGTTAAAATGGTAATCGGAAAAATATGATGTAAACATATCACCAGTTTGTTTTAAGATATTGAATTTATACTTGGTGATGTATACTCAATTTATATTTCCAATTTTCTTTCTGATCCATTTTTTGTTCTTTGTGGTTGCACTATAAGGACATAAACTCCAAAAACATAAATGAAAAATAGATATGGGTTTGGACTGATGATAATTTAATGGGAAAATTTGTGAAATGCACTTTGCTGTATTTTAATTTGTGCTGGACCATGCAAAATTGCATGACCCCATATCAAAATTGGCAGCCTTATTCTCAATACTAACAATCTAGTGATAATTTGTAATTCTTTAATCAAAGACTTAGTCATGCTATTTCTGTATGAAGACACGGAATTGGATGTTAAACATCAATTCGCAATGACATACAATAGTCATTAAAAGCTTGTGAAGTGAACTCTTAAGCATTATAAAGCCTTAATTTCTTATTATGTAATCAGGAAATTGTGCTCTTAACATGATTATTTGTGCGATGAATCTTGTGAAAGTCATACACACATGTGATCATTTAATATATATGCATCAATATAATAAAATATCGAAATGGCTTCCATTTTGGGTGAATAGGCCAACATCTATCACTATATGTTTTTTATGAGAATAATGGAGATTCACTCTTAATTTTGGTTGGTGTCGATCGAGTTATTAGCTTTTCAAGAGAACAACTATACATGAAAATTGTCTCGATTGAAAATATTTTAGATTTTTAAGAGGAATTTTAAGAAATACTTTTTTTAGTGTACCCCTTTGCAAAAATACCCCTTGAAATTTGTCTTTTCAAAAATGCCCCTCACTAATAAAAAATGACAAAAATACCCTTAATTTTTTTTTTGTAAAACTTTTTCACAAAAATAATTTTCCTGCCAGAAAAAAACATTTCCCGCCAAAAAAAAAATTTTTCACCAAAATTTTTTATAAGTTCGTTTATAAAACTTTACAAAAGTTTAATAAACACCTTATAAATTTTTAAAAATACCTTATAAATTTTTATAAACACCTTACAAATTTTTATAAGCACCTTATAAATTTTTATAAACACCTTACATATTTTTTATAAACACTTTATAAATTTATAAGATACTTTATAAATTTTATAAGCTCTCTTATAAAAAATTTTTGGCGAGAAAACANAAATTTTATTAGCTCTCTTATAAAAATTTTTTGGCAAGAAAACTTTTTTTGGCGGGAAAAAAGTTTACAAAAAATATAAAAAATTATAATATAAGGATATTTTGGTCATTTTCCATAATAAATGGCAGTTTTTGAAAATGGCAAAAAAAATAGGGGTAGAGATGAAAATGTTCTCCTTTGAGGGGCATTTTTGTAATTTCTCTTTTTTTTAATGGATATCCATTTGAATTTTCATAATTTTTTATACCATAACTAAATTAGGGTGTCCTAAGTCATACTTTGAATGTACATGTAAATTTTGGATGTATTGTAAAATATGATCAAATGATATTTATTTTTGAAAAATACATTATGGAGGAAAAAGCTAATAGCTCTTCTAATATGCATATTCTCTCAAAATATTTTTTTTTGTTGTATAATCTAGTCTAGTCATAGACTTAGTTGTTAGAGGAAGACCAAGGTACTTAATTGGGAGTGTATCAATTGTGATACCAGTCTGAGAAGCAGTGTCAATACGTGGAGATTGTATAGAAACTCAAAGATAAATGGATGACTTGGAACGATTTATATGAAGACCAGAGAGGGATGCAAAGTCAGATAAAACACCAAGAATGCCTGTCAAAGAGGAGTGAGAACCGTTAGTGAAGACAAGAATATCATCAGCAAAGCTCAAGTGGGTAATCTTTAAATCACGACACCATGGATGATAACCGAACAGAGAAATTTGAGAAGCTTTGTTGAGCATCTTTGAGAGTATATTGCTCAAAGTGACATAGAGATAAGGCGAAAGGGAACAACCTTGTCTCAAGCCTCTTGAACTTGAAAAAAATCCCTCAAGTTCACCATTTATGGACACTGAAAAATAAGCAGTAGAGATGCAAACATATATCCAGGAGAAGAATAGTTGAGGCAGATGCATTGCTTTAAGAACTTCCACAATGAAAGACCAATGAACTGTATCAAAAGCCTTGGTGATATCAAACTTATTGGCACAACGGGAAGGCGTAGAAGACCTGTGATAATCCTTAATAAGTTATGTGGCCAACAAGACTTTTTCAAGAAGTAACCTCCCTTTTACAAAGGCGCTTTGATTGAGATCAATAGCCGAAAGTAGAATGACTTTTAGCCTATTGGCTAAGTGTTTTGAAATGACCTTATAAATGAAGTTACAGCATGCAATAGGCCTGGAATCCTTCATTGAAATAGCTTAAGAATGTTTTGGGAAGCGTTAGAGTAGTAGCATTAACTCCTGAAGGCAAGAAGCTATAGAAAAAGAAGGACTGAATAGCTATAACAAAGTCATTACCGATGATATTCCAGGCAGCACGAAAGAATTCAGTTGTATAACCATCAAGGCCAGGGGCCTTATTTAAAGGCAATGAAAATACTACACTTCGAATCTCAGAAGAAGAGATAGGCCTAACTAGGGAAGTTGCCATTTGATCCGAACAGTGAGAACCCACAAGAGAGGAGATCAGATGAGAGTTACTAGAAACCTGATTATCTAAATTCAAAAATTTAGTGAAGTATGTGACAGCCTCATTTTTAATCTAAGACAGATTTGTAGTATAATCTCCAGAAGATTTCCACAATCTTTTGATAGAGTTTTTAGATGCTCTAGACTGAGCAACCTTGTGGAAATAAGAGGAATTCTGATCTTCATATTGAAGCCAGTTGATTCTGGATTGAGTCTGAAAAACTTTTCCTCAATGTAAGCCCAATGATGCCAAACAGAAGAAGCATCAGCAGCGGAACCAAAAGTTTTTAAAGAAGGATTGTTTAAAGCATGATCCCAAGCAATGCAAAGGGCATCAAAAGCATCCTTAGTTCGAGAGAGAATATTACCATAAATGATTTATTTAGGAGACGAAGGGCAGGCTTTAAAAGCTTCAAATTCTTATGAAAAAATTGAAGAGCTGATCTTGAAGGGTATAAAGGAGGAGACTAATCCCATATGGACTGCACAGTAGGAATGAACATCTCATGTAGCCAAATAGTTGAAAAACTAAAAAGGTCTTCTATTTTCAGGGACTTGAGAAGAAAGAGAAACAAGACAACGAGAGTGATCTGAAATGGCTCCCACATCAAAAACCGCATGTGAGAGAGGGAAAGCATTTAACCAATTAGAGCTAACCAAGGCTCTGTCCAATTTCTTTCCAATAGGATCACCACTATGCTTGTTCCACCAAGTATATCTAGGACCAGAGAAAACTCGATCCGATAGGAAGCAATCCGAGACAAAATCTTGAAAACGATACATGCCTTGATGATCAAACGAGTAATCAGGGAATCTGGAATGTTCTGTTGTAGATAGGATCTTATTAAAGTCTCCGAGAAGGATCCAAGGAAGGTTCAAGTGGATGTAAGAAGTATGAAGAGAACAAAGATCATTCCAAAGATGTCTTCTGTCCACTTCAAAATTAGAGCCATAAACACCTGAGCAGATAAAAGACAAACCCGAAGCCACAATTTGAATACCACACAAAATATGCTGAGCACTAGTCATAAGGGGAGTAACTTGAACATCATCATTATAACAGAACCAGATCCTACCGAGGCGATGGTGATCATAATTCGTAAAAGCTTTCCAGCCACATAAACATGAGTGAAGAATTGAAGAAAAGCAATACTGATGGACTCTAGTTTCAATTAGAATTCCAAAGCTAGGCTTACAATCTTTTACCTATTTTTTAACAGCAGCATGCTTGCGCGGATTATTGAATCCACGCAAGTTCCAGGCAAAAAAACTCATCATAGGTTCCAAGAGGAAGCCTTCCGCGATGTAAAAGAGACAAAATCCTTAGACTTGGCAGTAGTTTTATGCAATGATTTAGCTCTGAGTTTAGGTTTTTGAGAATCTAAAGATTCCAGTAAAGTATATTCCACAATTTCTCCTTCTTCATGGAGAGAGTCCAAAACATGAAACCGAGAAGGGGATATAGGATTAGCTACATCAATCAGCTCCATGAGATCGGAAGGTAAATTCTTGATTGTAGAAGAAAAAGTAGATCGTTTAGTTCTAGCAACAGTTTTCCAATCATCAATATCTGATGAACCTTTAGACAGAATAGGAAATTCCGTTAAAGAGAGAGAGTCAATCACAGGAACAAGTGGGCTTGAAATCTGAACCGGGACTTGTGCTGTGCAATTCAAAGAAAAGCTCGATGAACACTGAGACAGGGAAGTTTGATTAACAACATCCAAAATAGAATTTTATATCAGCAACAATAGGTGTCTTCTCAACAGAAAACGAATAAGAATTACGGGCATTGACCATATAAGAACTCACAGTGATCTCAACAGAAGATAGCGGATTAACCAGACCTGGAATATCATCAACAATCAGGGAAGACTGCTCAACAACATGAGGAAGAGAGATCAAATCAGATTGATGCTTAGAGTCCAACAAGGGATCAGAAGTAGAAATCTGATTTGGACATGAGTTGGGCACAGAAGTTGTAGCAACTATAGGAGCAGAATGTTATATGTTATATAACTGAAGTTGTAGCAACTACATTTACATATATGTTGCTACCTAAAACAGTACGTAAAACAATACCTAAAACAGTACGTAAAATAGTACGTAAATGCAAAACAAAATTGTAATTTACTTTTAGGCCAACAGGTTATATAGTTGGAAATTTGTATAACATGTTGTGTAAAAAAGTACAATCCAATTCTCGTAAAGATTTCACAGAAGAAATTATATAATACTTCTTTGTAAAATATTGCATTTTTGGGAAAATAAATGTTTCTCAAAACTATTTTGGGATACTCGTTGGGAAAAAACAAAAAAATAATTGTCATCTGAAAATCTGAAATTATCAATTTTGCCATAGAAACTTAATCTTGGTATAATATGCCACAAGTAACTATACTTGGAAAAAATGATGACAAAAATTGCCCTAGTTACTTTTGTTAAACGAGAGGGCAGTGGCAGACATAGAAAATATTTTTATCGGAATCAAAACAGAAATAAAATGTTAAAATATTTTTTTGTTGACATTTAGATTGACAAGGTTCCTATTCAAAACCCACATTTTTAAGGGGAGGGATCAAACTCCTAATGCGAGAAAATCATTACCTCGACCATCTAACATAAAACTGATAAAAATTCGAACTTAAAACAAAAGTTATATATAAAGTATAACTAAAGCTGCTGAATTTTAATTACTAGGGTGTCAAAATTTGAAAATATGCCCAACTAAATTTTAGTATAGTCATGTATTGTATACAAAATCTCATTTTTTAAAATATTAGGAGTGTCATATGCATTCCCAAATCATCAAATGGACGAATGAATCACCGATATGTGAAAAATGGAAAGAGAAAAAATGAAAAAATTTGTGTGCAACAATGGACATGGACTTAAAATCGATGGAACATCACATTGAAAAAATATAGAGATAATTTGAAAACTTGATGAGACATGGACATAAACATAAATGTTTTCATATATCATAACATGGACACAATTTTAATATATGGAGGACATAGCATGGAATATAGAATCATGAACATACTTGATTTCTTGTAGCATAACATATGAATCATTTTAAAATACAAAAGACATGAAAATTTACATGGACAGAAACATGGAAATAGACGTAATACATGGACATGAACACGGACATGAAAGATTTATTTTGATATGAGCATATGAACACATACACGTGGCCAAGAGACATAAATAAAGAAAGAAAAAAGAAGGAAAAATGAATAATGGAGAAGAGAGAATAAAGAAAGAAAGAAGAATGGATAAGAGAAGGAAAAACAAGGAAGGACTTTTTGGTACTTGTTCTCACAGCTGGTCTTTGTCCGGAGATCTCCCCTCTGTTGTTGATTTATGTTGTCGTCGGAGAAGGCGTAACCAAAAAAGTATTGTCTTCGCTGGTTCAGTTATTTCTTAACTCTTTCTGGCCATTATTTATCTTTTTGTAGTTCGTGTTAGTTGATTTATTTTGGTTATATCTTGGTTTGGTTCTAGGCTAGGTCCATGTGGTTTAGGTCTTTTTATCTTATGTCCTAGCTTGATCGTCTAGTGTGTCCTTTTCGGATTCAATCAATGGTTGTGCCCTTTTGAGTTTAGATTCTCCGGGTAGAAGATTGGTTTATTCTTTATCTTTACTTTAAAGACTTGATCGAGGTATGGTCTTACAATGGACTCTTTTGAGGCATTATTTGGTCGACTATGATTCGACTTTTCCTTTCCCAAAAGCAGTGTTTCCTTTTATCATGTCCAATCTTATATTTAAGTTGTCTTTGGTCTCACATTTGGCTTTTGCTCGGCTTCTTTATGTGACTTCATTTAGTAATGACTCTTGGATTATTTCTTGCTGATTTAACATCTTTTTCTTTATTATGTGGTACTCATATTTACTCTAAGAAGATCCGCTATTAATTTGGACTTTGGATATTCACTAGTTGTTTCGATATCGAGTTCTGAGTAGTAGATTTTGGGTTTATATTTACATGTGGCCTAGTCTAATCCTTTCATGGTTTTGTGTTTAGTTTCTCTTATTTGGACATAACTTTGAAAAATCTTATTTTCCAATTTGTATCAGATTTCATTAACTGAATCTTCAGACAACAAAAAAGATGTAAGTTTTGCCTAAACGTGATTTGTATCTTATATAAACCAATCAATTTTCTAAATCACAAATAAATCTGCCAAATGACGAGGAGCCGACAGTTTAAAAAATTATTTGGTAATCACCAGTTCGCCACCATTAGATATTTAATAATACACTATCTAATACTATATACATCTATAGTGGATTTAGTACGTGTTATTACATCACCCAAATATCCCAAAGATTTATTCTTACAATTAATGTATATATTATATTTACCCAGAAAACCTATTTTAATCAAATAAAGGTTGACATTGATATTCTTTTGTTCTCAAAGTTTTCATTAAAAGCCCAAAAAATCCAAAGTACAGTAGTTTAAATACACATTAAGACAAAGAGTTGGGTATATTACACGTGGAGACCTAAGATGAAGCAAAAATTATGCCACGTGTTCGTCTAAGGAGAGCTTCGGCATGTAGGTCGCCGGCAATCATCAAGGATTTGCCATCACCATACGTCTCACACCCTGCTTTTTCTGAAAGCATAGCTCTTCAGTCTAGTTTCTACTTCCAAGAGGATCGCCGTCAAAAACCTATAAACTATGTTCGCCGTGATGTCACATTCTTGATCTCCTTAGGTCTTGAACTTTACCCATTGTCAAACTCTTTCCTGTGAGCATTTGGAATCTTCAAAGATTTAGTCTAGCATATTTGAAGTCGTCGGGGAGAGATATGGTGGTCGACAATCACCAAAGGCTAAGGAAGCGAAGGGAAGTAGAAGATCTTGAAACCCGAGATTCGCGTGACAAATACCTTAACTATCTCTCTGAAATATTGGAATCGGAAAAAATAAATTGAAGATGAAGGATCGCCGGAATAGTTACCAGAAAAACAAAGATTTGGAGAGAAAACTCACCATCTATAAGACAAAAGTTCAGCTTTCGGTTGACATTGGTTGTTTTTGTTTTTTATTTCTGAAAAAATGACTTATATTAAGAATAGGACTTGAAGTCCTAATACAGAAATGATTACAATGAAGGTGAGACAGAGTTACACTGTTCATTTGGACAAAAGACGACAATTAAAAATACTAAAACATTAAGGAAGACATGAAAGGGTAGTTGATCCTAAGCGAAGGTCTTCGATACTCTTTGTTGCCTTCTGGGATGAGGAATCTTTTGATTATTGGTTCATCTTCCTCTTTGCAGCTGCCTGTAAAGGTTATAACAGATTGGCTAAGCCTACGGGGAAGTGAGAAATCTAATTCCAATGGCATTAAGTTTACATCGGACATGAAAACTTCATTCGTGTTGACAAGAACGTCATCAATCATGATTTTGATGTTGTAGGTATAGTTGTCATGTTCATTATCCTAGCTCTGGCTAAGAAGGATCTTCATGAAGCTCTACTTCTAGGACTTCCCAAAGTGAGCTTGCAATCAACCTGACAATTGATTCAGATGCATATTGCAGTGAAAGATTACGGATTTGGATTCACAGTTGGACAGTTGTAAGGAAACTTGGTCAGGGATGGTCTTCCCATTTCTCGACCACTATTAACCATCCATTGGTTCCATTCAGATGAGAAGAAAAACTGTGGTTTGCATATTCCAATCCTTGGGAAGGTCTTCAGTCAGCTCATAAATGTTTTCTTCGAGGAGATTCAATGGTCTCGCCACAATGCTACTTTTTTTCTTTTCCAGAGTTTCTTCATATGCTTGGCTTGGAATGTAAATCTTCGGATCGTTCCTTCCTAGGTGGAACTGGTTGACATTGGTTTATGGTTCACTTTTTCCTTTCTTTTTTTGTCAACTTTTAATTCTTAATAATATAAGGTGAATTTTACACATGTGGACAAGAGTTTACAAAGGTCGAATCACGAGGTAAACCTGTAGCACAATGAGCAAGGTAGTCTGCTCTATAATTCAACGATCAGGGAATAAGCTGAAGAGTGTTGGAATGTACCCATATTGGAAGTTGAGATCATTTAAATCTAATATATATAAGTTAGGGCCAATCCACTCATTTCTAATTAGTTTTGAGTTGGAAGCTCGTGATTTATCATGGTATCAGAGTCATACCAACATTCTTATGTTGGTTTTATTCGATTTCTTTGACCTAGATACTTTCAATTCTACTATCGAGGTGTCCCTACTCTACTCTGCACTTTCAAGGTGTCCCTACTCTGTCATGTTGAAGCATCAGTGAAAACAATCACGTTACAATGTATGGTGCTTTAACCTCTAATGAAACTCTGGTTCGGATAGAACCTGTACAACGGCAGATCAACCCCTGTGATCTATCCTCTAGCGATAATCCTAGAGCAATCATTTCTCAACCGCAACTTCGTGGTCTCAACTATGACAAGTGTGCTTTGAATATCTACGGTTAACGAGTACAACGTTTGAAGATGAAACTTGCTAATTGTTAGCAAAAAGGTACGCCTATGGAGGCGTATTTTGGAAAGTTGTCTAAACTATGGATGATTTTAGCAGACTTTCAAATAGCTAAAACACTTGAAGAGATTGTGAAGGAACGTGAAGAAGACAAGCTTCATCAATTACTTATGGGCTTGGATGAGTCTCTCTTTGGTGCAGTCAAGTCCTCGCTTCTATCTCGTGATCTTCTTCCTTTGATCGATGAGGCTTACTAGGTTGTTGCATAGGATGAAGATTCACGAAAAGTTGTGCGAAGGCGTAATAAACAAAGTGAAGGGGCTAGCTTTGATATTCAAACATCATCTCGTCCTCGTCGCTCTTCTGAAGTTCGCGATTCAACTGTTGTGTGCACACACTATGGTCGAACATGTCACTTGGCAGATAAATGCTTCAGGATGCTTGGCTACCTAGAGTGGTGGGGAGACAGACCAAAGTTTACTGATCCTCAGAATTGTTTAATCTCCAAACGGATTAAACTTGCTCATGGTATTAGAGTCCAAGATTCTAGTCCATCAGGCATGCATGATGATATGCATCTATTGTGGGTCTAGCCCAACATGCATGTATCATGCTAATGCGTATGTTGTTGTCTTTCGAGATGTTCGGTTATACCACCTATCATCTCAAGGGGGCACGTTGGAATGTAATTGTTTCACATCAAAGTTGGGACCATTCTATCTAATATATATAAGTTAGGGGTCAATCCACTAATTGACAATTGATTTTGAGTTGGAAGCCTATAATTAGCAAAGTGATTAAAATCTGAAACTACTCTTCAATCTTGCAAAGTCTTTGATGTACGGGAGAAAAGCCAGCCAATTTTCAGAAAAATTTAACATCTTCCAGAGATCTGCACAATCCATTGCTATCTTGGCCTCCTTCACATCAAAGGAAACTAGGTAGGCCATTACCCACAAAAGAGCTTCAATTTTTGAATGTAGTGCTAAAGGGTTTCGTCTAATCCTTCTGGCTCCCATATAAGCACCTTCTAAACAATCCGTAAATAAACCAACCAATACTATAGAATAGTTCTATATCTTTCCAAAACTCATTTATGAAACAACCCTGAAAGGCCAGATTAGAGCATAAGGGTCTGGAAAGCGCTTGTGAGTGATGCTATGGAGTCAAAATACTTCGTGTCTGAACTTCTTTTATTTTATAAACTTTTTGGTAAAAAAATTTTTATAAACGTTGAAACAATTGTTACTGGTTAATTTACTGATTATACAATTGTACATAAATATGATTTGTATTTGTTATTATGTTAGCTGGTACAATTTAATAACTATTATAGCCGCGTAGGAGAGATATTAAAAGATTTTGGCGACAAAGTAAAATCTTAGAAGACGATTTCAGATCTGAGTCTATAGTAACTTTCATGAGTTCGATTTGCCTGCTTGGTGAATAGTGCGGTGGCTCTGACAGCACCAAAACCGTTCACGCTTTTGTTTCTCATGCTCGTGATCCTTTCAATGGCGTGAGAGTTTTGATCTGGATAGTTTGAGATCGACGCATTCTCTACTGGTGGTGCTTCAACGGAGGTCTTCAATGGAGGTGCGTGGTAGATTTCCTCACGGCAGAGCCATAGGTGGAGGTGGGTGAGGTGTGGACGAGGTTGGATATGATTCTTCTTGTCCTCCCATGGAAGTTTGTGTCCTCTTGGTCCTCTTTTCTCACTGGCGACAGTCACCTCACTATATGGACTTCGTCTCTGTTTTCTCCTTCTGGTATCTAGACTATTATGCTTTGTTAGGGTCTTTTGCTTAGGGCTGTTAATCTTGGTTTAGTTTATTGTTTAGTCTCTTCTTAGTTCTATTTTACGTTCGAGTTTTGATGTTCGGGTTTATTGCCTTAAGTCTATCATTTGGTTCCTCTCCGGGTTGATCGGGCGCTGTGCTTTTGGTTCGGTTCCCTCCGAGTAGAGGTTTATTCGCTCCTTATCTGTATATCTAGTCTTTTTATGGTTTCTATCGAGGCATCAACGGTCTTTGTGACTCAGCCATTTCCGGAGGATATTTGGGACTATTTCTTACCGGATTAGAAGCTTATTCTTCATTGTTGAGGTACTGTGATTTGTTATAGGAGGTTTCTGCATGAGCTATGGAGTTTTCCTAGTAGTGTGTGATATTGGCTTCAGGGTAGCTTCTCTCGTCTCGTTGATTATTCGACGTAGTTTAGTCTTTTTTGGGGTTTGTTGTTAAGAGCTTTCTTTTTTCGGTTTAATTTTCGGGATATTACTATTTTCCACCAGTTTTAGACTTTTATTGTTGTAATGGTGGAACGGTAGTTTCCATAAATATAATTCCAATGAAAAAAAATTATAGCCACGTAGGAATTATCTGAGTGGTTATTCAACTTTTGTTCTTTTTACTTTGCGTCCATTTCCACTATCTCATGTACTATCAACATGCTTTTCCAATTACACATATTTAAAAGCTATGATAAGAAGCTAATATGGATGAAAAAAGTTTATAAATCTCCAAAACTACAATTAATGGATCTTGTGTCTAATTTACACAAAGTAGACTCATTTCATCTAGTAAAAAAAAATTTGTCAACAACTAAATCAATAACGCCCAATCTATAGTCCAAAACATATTCTTTAAAAGTCGATTTTTTCTTTCACTTGTAGTAGAAAAAAATCAAACACAATATGCTAAAATCATTAGTTGGGACATTTAACCACTGACTAAAAAACTCTTTTTCAATTTCTATTAAAATGGTTTAAATTGTTTATTCTTAAATAAGATGAGGTATATTATAAAAGGAAATTTACATAAAGATGTAAAGTTAATTGTATTCTTTAATAAGAAATTAAGTTTTATACACATACTTTTGAAAATATCAACTAATTTACAACAAAATAAATTTTCTTAATCATCAATTATTTTGAAGCAAAGGCTATAGGCGACACTAGAAATAATTTCAACATAAGGAGAATTAGTCTAAAATAAGGTCTTAAACATAGATAATATCCAAATAATTTCTGCCTAGGACCCAAACATGTAACTCTCCTCTAAAGTTACAAGAGATAGGTAATTAGGAGAGAAAATTTGAAAACGTAGAGATAATAAAGCCCAACTGGGGCAGCCCAATATCACAATCAAAACTAATCTGATAGTCAACGTTTATGAAATAGGTCATGTCCTGAAAGGCCTAGTTCACTAAATTAATTAGAAAGACAATTTTGGAATACCATGAATTACTTTTAGTCCAATGGGCAGGCCCAATTACTAATAGAATCCACATAGGCCCAGTAAGGAGCAAAAGGCAAAAGCAGTTTGCCTTACCTGTGAAAGGGATCTGGAACTAGGCGGTGGAGAGGAATAACAGTTTGTCTAGATTCCCAATTTTTATTCAAGTCTCTTTTTGGCGTGGTTAGTGAAAAGGAATGTACATTGCTATCTACTTCGACCACACATGTACCAATAATTTAGAATCTGATTATATATCCGATGTTTCATAACAGGCTTTGGACAAAATAAGACACTTTGATGCATAGGTTAAGGTGATTTTAGAGGCTAGTTAAAAAATCTAGTAACCAACTTGGTCGGATTACCTAACATAAGCCACCTCATTGAATGCTCAAAATCACCTCAACAACACAATTGATGTCACTTGGTTTAATAGCAGCAAATCAAATGTTTAGCCACGTAAGAAAAACATAATCTCTCTAACCTCGACAATTACATATAACCAAGAATCCTTGTCTCTAGAACATACATGCTTTCTCATATTATACAGTCTAAATCTCTACCTTAACGGTAACAAAAACACAAGCAAGAGCCTCTACTCCATTGTGCCACTTCAGCCTTTATTTCTCTTGATGCCTGCCAACTGATTTCACCTGAATTACAAAATCTAATAACTCTATTTAATCAATTTACAACTCCTAAGAAAGAGAATTCATATATGCCATTTTTAAGGAAAGAACACACACAAGCACCAAATACATGGCCTCATTAATTCGTGGTCGTGTATCTCTTAATTGCAAGCTTGAATCTAACAGAGCACTATGCATATTTTTAATTCTTTTTGGTCCTTATGTGAAAAAGTATAAACCTTCGATATGAATACCATAATAAAACAAAACAAAAACAATGCATCGAGAGGAACTGACATATCAGGTTCACACCAGCAAAGCAAGATGAGGGCAAAGAAGTAGATTTACCTGAACTAAAAATCCATCTATGAGGGAGGACATAGTGCTCCATCCTCCTCGCCTAAAGACACAACATAAGGTTGAACTTTGAATGTCTCAGTAATTGTATAACTGAGCTCGTACTTCACAGACTTCGTTCCAAATATCTTGAAACTTCCCACGCTGCTGTAAGCAACCTCGGCATCTGTACCCTTCTTAAAAACTACTCTAGCCCGGTGTTTCTCTGTGTCAACTTCGGTCTGCGACTCACGTATAGGTCCAAAATGCCTGAGCATTTTACTCAGACTCTTCTCAGGAGGTATTGTATCCAATTCTGAAAAGTTCATTATAAGCTCAGCTGGTGCATTCTTATCAATGTTTGCGAGCTTCTCTGAGACTGAATGAGGAATACTGATCTGAGTCTGTCGTCTTCTGTATGGTCGGCGAGTCCTTTGAACCTGAGCAGGTTTCAACTCAACTGGCACAATTTGATAGCTTCCTCCGTCAGAAGGTGGCGTTTGCTCTTCACCACCATTATGGATCACCCTGTCAGTCCAGTATGTGTCGCCCATTTCCTCAAACTCAAATGCTTCGGTTCCTTCTGCATTAGAATTGGATAGTTTAATTCTTTTATTGCTCACCTTTTCCGGGGTAACTTGCTGAGAAGCAGATGAGTTTCGGAACTCTAAGAAAAAGTCAGTGGCAATGTCAGATACAACATTCTGTTTTACAGGGTCTACTGCTGCAGAGTGAAGCTGCAATACAAAACTCTCAACGGGAAGTGTTTCATCACCAAAGTTACTACTCTTAACTACTGAAGGAGATCCTGCCATCTGAGTAGCAGCTCTGGCTATGCATGCACCGATCTTAAAGGACGGTCTTTGAACACCCGACACTTTCGCAAATGAAACAGTCTTTCTACCAGAATCCTCACTCAGGACATCTTCCATTAGTTTTATACCATTGGTTTTAATATCAGAACCAGCTTCATCATCAGCAAAATCAGAATTGTTGGGATTTTCTGCCATTTCTGTATCTTCCTTTTGGTTTGGATCTATACTTGGAACTTCATGAGAAATATCATTTTCCTCTCTCCTTTTATCTTGTTCGTCAGATCCCATAATTGCATCGGAACCCTCTGTTGGGCGTTCTGTAGCAGCAGCTAAAGATTCTGCTCTTACAGGAATGCAGGCTTCACTGGATTCATTTTGAATTTCTTCAGCATGTAAGCTTACATTACCATCCAATGTGGTAGCTTTCTTATCCTCTTTCAAAGATACATTCCCAGTTTCGGTTTTAAGGTCTTGTATATTTCCTGACCAAGATGATACACCACTGAAATCAATAAAGTTGGTAATATCAGAACTTGGATCAAAAAGAGCATTATGATCCAACGGTTCAAGTTCACCTGTAGCAGCATCTTTAACATCCTTTTCCACCTGTTCCTCAGCCGCATAATCGATTTCCATGTCTTCTCCATTTTCTTCATTTTGGTTAACTTTTGTTATCTCTTCTTCATGACGTATTTCAGCAGCAGAGCTAAGTTCCGAAACAGTACCTGGAATTACTTCGTTCATGTCCCCTTCACTTAAGTGGATAGACTCCTCTGGAACTATTACAGATTCTGAATGCGTACCATCTACTTTCTCAGATCCCAGATTACTCTGTTCATTACGAACCAAACTTTCTTCCTTCTCTTGGTTGCTATCAACATCCATTTTGCTATTCTCCTCTTCACATTTCTTTGCTACTTCCTTCTCTTGATCAGCATCTAATGTCTCACATCCAGAATCACCCTGTTCATTGTAAGAATGAGTCACTTTCTCTTCCTTCTCCTGTTGGCTATCAACACCCATTTTTTTATCATCCTCCTCGCTTTTTTCTGTTGATACCTTCTCTTGGTCAGCTCCATTTTCAGCAACAGAAAGCATCTTTCTATCTTCAACTTCATTTGTTACCTTTTCATCATTCACCGCTTTCTCATCTACCGGCTTCACCTCATCAGTCCCAGCATCTCCGAAACACTCAATATCATTTCTCTCAGTTTCAGGCTCTGTAATAGTATCACTCCTTTCAACATCATCAGAGCTAACTGTCTTCCCAATATCATCCTTAGTCTCTTCACCATTAACATCGCAAACAACTGAATTCGATGCCTTTACCGTGGTTGCATCTTCACCACTTAGGGTTTCAGTTTTATACGACAAACCTAGCTCCTTTTGAGCTTTCTCCATGGGCTCTCTGCAGTCACCAACAAACTCAGTTTCCTCTCTCGGTTCTTCCATTTGGTTATGCAGCTGAAAGTTACTCAATATGTGAATGGATCTTACTTAGAAGGCTGAAACTTGGAACAGAAATCGGGACAAAGGGTGTTCTCGCTAGGCACTAAAAGTTCGAAATTTCACTATAATCATAGTGAAATCAACGGAACTACCTCTTAAAATCTTCCGAGACAAAGGAAAAGGGAGTCTCAGTAATAGAGAGAACAGTGTAGTGAAGAAGAAAAGGGGACTCGAGGAGAGAGAGAACGAGAAAGAAAAACCTACAATTACAATCCAATTCAATCGACCCAGACTTTCTTTTTTTCATTGTTTTTAGATAAAAGTCTGACTTTTTTATCAATGTTGTTTCAATCCAGAAACTTTTTAAAGTTACTAAACGAACCTTTTTTTCAGTTTGAGGAATTTTAAAAAATGTTTTTTTTTTTATGCTCTTTTAAATTTTTAAAATGTCTGCTTATTTTTCTTTTTCAATTTTCAAAAAAAGTATTAATTTTGGAAAGAAATATGTCAAAAAAGATATTTTTGAAATTATTATTTATTTATACATTTTATTTTATTTCAATTTATAAGATATTTTGCATATTTGAATACAAAATTTAATGAATTTGATAGTTTTTTATCTTTAATATTCAACCGTATAATTTATGATTAATTAGATTATTTTTAAATAAGAAACAAAACTATTTTTATAAAAAATAATGTGTTTTTTAATATTTGTGTTTTTAAGCAAAAAGGGAGTATAATAATACAAGTTATTTTGATTGATTATTGGGATTTTGGGGTCACATTCAAACACGTTGAATAAAACATGGATAGGGAAAGAGGATTCAAAGGAGATACAAGTCAGGAGCAAGATAGCGAAACCGTGTAAGACTTATTGCAATACTTTAAGCTCTTTACATGGCTTGATCGAAGTTGAGGACAGATCACTGCTCCGGGAATTCCAGACGCATCATTTATTGTTTCTCCTGTGCCTTCTATTACTCGAGACTCAGGGTCAGTTTTCTCAGGGACTTGTGGTAGACCAATGTTTAAGTTAACAGAGGTTGGCTCGGTCACAAAGCTGAATTCAATTCACGTAATGTTAGCATTCTTTAACAAAGACTTCAGTTTTTGGTTCAGTAAAGAGGAGATTTGCATTAACGAACCTGGCTTCAAAGTTTTGTCCAGTAGCAACTACATTTGCACAAATATTGCTAATAATCCAAGGCGGAAGATATTCACCTCTAATCTCGGCCATGCAGCAAACTGTATGTTCCTCTCTTACCATCTCAGTGCACTTGATCTGGAGATCAAGAAAGTAATCTCAAATTGTTACCATCTAGAACAAAGGTGTCACGGCAAGAGAATCACAGAGGACAGATCAAAGCAGCAGATGTGTGATATACCTCGGGAGAAGACAGTGCAGCGTTTCGAAATGGCACTGGTGAATATAATAATGGAACATCTGCGGTGGGAAGAAATCCTAACGAAGACCTACGAATGATTGAGAATCTATGCTTATAACATCTTTAAAACTCCTTCACAAAAATTTCATTTGCAGAATATGCAATCGCTATATTCATACGCACCAATTTAACAGAAGATCATACAATCCTTGTACATTCTCATTTCCCACAAAAGCCAAGAAAGATTCTGGAGTATTATCTATGTTTGAGACAGAACGCGAACGGCGAATCTGCATCCATTACAGAAGTCAGAAAAACGCCGATAATCTCCACATATCATAGCAGGTGCTACACAAGTGGAATATACACCAAGACGGAAGTATATTTTCTTGGCACACATACCTGGCCAAGGTTATGATTCTCTATCTCTGAGAGTTCAATAAGATCTTCAGCAGTTGTCTGATTCATTTTAGTTTTGCAAAGAGGCATAGAGTAGCAGACGTCCTGTAAAACATATTCGAAACAAATTATGAAAAATACTGACAACCGCTTGATTATAATTGAATAAGGTGAGCATAACATATAAGGGAAAGCCAATGAATAATGTAGTAGTTCTCTCTTGCTGTCTCGATTGTTGATCAACCATACTATAACTTACCCTTGATGTAAGAGCCTAACATGTTTTAGGGAATGCCAAATTAGGTAGCAGAAAGAACACAAAAAATGAAATTGTTGCTTAAACCATAAAAGTTACATCACACTAATATGGAAGAAAAATGCTAAGAATTCGTGAAACCTCAGAGAGAATAGAAAAACATCCAGCAATAAGTTGTCAAGTTCTATCATTTCTGGAAGGGCAAAACAATTTCAAAATGCTGCAAAACTGCAATACGTTTAAGGCTAACCTCGCTAACCCAGAAAGGACATGGTCTTTCTTGATTTGAGATAAATAAAGTAAAAACGCGGAGACGAGAATACACTTCTTACTAAAAGCAGCACCCTTACTTTACTTTATCTGCAACTTGTGGCAGATTTGAAATTCTAAATTCTAATCAAAGAAGCAGTCAATCTAGGAACTTGTTCAGAATACCAAAACTGAAGATACCAATATATCAGCACGCTGCAGCATAGTTATACTAGTTTGAAAGTCTCAAGAAACACAGAACACAAACAATCTACGTTCCCTAACTAAATAAGGCCAAAAGCTTAACAATACTTAGGGAACATATCTTACAAGGTCTTTAAGCATGGCCCTCAATCTTCTAGTCGACTGGGTGATATAGGCATTGCATGACCGTTTGGCACCACCTGATTCACAGCTTCCACTGAACATTGCCACAAATTGCGAAGTACAGACTACAAGACAGAAATGCACAATCAAAGTTAGATTCACTTTAAGAGTACAGCATAGTTGTCATTTACACAATATGGAACATGACAAAGAAGCGGTGGATGACAAACGTTCACATATGAATAGGAGTAAGGATCATTTGACTTTGATGCATTCTGTCAAGACAAAATAGTAAAAGTAAGGTTTACACCGAGTACTTGTAAACGAAAATGTTAAGTGGTATACAAATCACCGAAGTTATGTCTCTGCACAAAAAATTGCACCTACAGGAATCTATGTCACACTATGTAAGCAGTACATGTTTCCAGTGCCATTGAAGTTATCTTCAATCTTCATTAACCAGTGCGTTATACCAAAAGCAAAATCACGTCCAAACCAAGGAAAATTGCGATGGAGTTACCATAAAATATTTTGCAGAGGTTTTTCCGGTACATAATATATAGACTTTGGAAAGCATCCTCCCATGCCAATTTTCGATTTTGTACGAAATCAACTTCACCTAGAATAGCAAAGTACGTATCTCTGTAAAGTTCAGAATGAAGATGACTGATAAGAAGTATGACACAAGGACTCTCAGTAACAAACCTCTGTCTGATCCAGATGCTACCAGTGCTGATATGATAAAAGGTGGCAAGGTGGACTGAGGATAAACCCACGAATGTAGTGTCATGGAATTTAACACTTGATATACCACAGTGGATCCAGAACTACTACTCTTATCTTGATTTACCACATTAGCAGATAGAGACTTCAGCTGTGGCATACCATTATAGGTGCTACCCATGAGTGACCTATGTAACCTAGTACAACAATAGAAGGCAGTGAATTATGAAAAGGACCAGCCGACTAGTAGGTCCACAATATTTAATAAGAAAATAAAGAGAAATAAAGAGAATACTATGCCTGATAACAAAACATATTTTCATCTACCGCCAGCAATAAGTGGTACATATTAAATTAATACGAGATTTCAAGGAGGAATCACTAAAATTCGCCTAACAAACATTTGTTATTATGACAAAATGTATAGGGGTATCAAAAACAGCTCAACTCACCAATTTAATGAAGAAGAGGATTTAACTCGAGCATAAGTCTTCATGGAGAGGTCTAGAGGGATCTTTTGCCCAGGAACTTGGAACTCGGACACGATATTTTCATTCAATGATGCAGTATCAGGTTTCCTAGTTACGTCGCCAGGATTAACCAGCAATGGTTCACAAGTGGCAAGTCCTTTCAGCGCTTTGTTCTGTTGAAAGATGACATCAGCTTCACAAGGACCAGAAACATAACCATCCGACAGTATGAAAGACCAATATACCATATCAATATCTGGCAAGGAGGATGATTCCTCAGCCTTGGTTGAAAGTTCTGTAACACTGCGAAATAGGGTCTGGCTACATCTCTCATTTGTTTGACGGGCTTCACCCTTGATATCATCAGAAATTGTAGTAGACGCATTCTTCTCCTCACTGCTAAGACAATTAAAGCATTAACATAAGTTATAATACATTAAGTCAGCTTAATTAAGACAGATATTGCCTACGGGATTTTACCGAGTAAGTAGTCTTTTGCTGGCAGCAACATTTGAGAGTAAAGAAACATTGATCAGGCTGTTGGATTGCACTTCCGAACCATTATCCTGTGGGAAAGACGCATAATAAAAAAGATGCATACTAAACTATAAAGTGTCTATAACATAACTTTTTCAAAACTTCAAAGAAAGCATGAATTAATATCAGATAGCCCGTGGACCTTAAAATTTTCTTCGCCGGAGAGCATCCAAGGCCTAGCCTTTTTGACAGGATATAGTTCATCCATACGCATCTCTATGTATCTTGGATTCTTGGAAAGATCTTGTTCTTTGAACCCATTAGCCCTCTCAGTACTACTGCCAAGATAATCTAGTGAGAAAAAAATAAGATAAAAACTTTGATGGCATAATGATTTATACCTTTTGCAAGGGTGCAATACATCAAAAGAGTTTTTAGCTTGGTCCACGTAAGCAGTCCGTTTCAGTTGTTCTCCCTGTTTAATGAGAAAGGTATTTGAATAACCAATCTCTAGCGTTAATTTGCAACTCGACGAGAAATATATCTTACAACGAAGAGAGGGAAGCAGCAAACTTACTCTCAGTTCAGAGGGCGTCAATCTCTTGGCTTTTGACGCAGTTTTGGACCCTCCACTGATCTGAAGTGAGCTACCGAAAGCACCAGGAGCAACTACTTTCGCCATTTCCAAAAAGATGCTGTCAGCAACCTCGGCATCTGCACCCTTCTTAAAAACTACTCTAGCCCGATGTTTCTCCGTGTCAACTTCAGTCTGCGACTCACGTATAGGTCCCAAATGCCTGAGCATTTTACTCAGACTCTTCTCAGGAGGTATTGTATCCAATGCAGAACCAAAACAGCATGCGTCCTTGTTTGAGACGATTGCTTCAGTTATATTCCTCAGACAACAACCATGGGAAGCATCTGACACAATCCACCTATTACAGAGATTAAATAGTCATATTAGGTGAGAGGCTGAGAGCCATAATATTATTTAACGCAACCCTACTTAAAATAACTCAGATAAGCTGAGATTTTAACAGTTATGGTTAATACAACCGTATTCGGAAACATCTTACCATCAAGTTTAAGAATATGTGAGAAGGTAACTATAGTGAGAACTGAGAAACATTTAAGCTCTTATGCACAGGCAATTCTTACCATCAGTCTTTGTGAAGATATATCACTTGATGAGTTCTTCACTAGCGATGCCGCACTAATAGCTACAAGCTTAAGTGTTCAAGACCTTTCGCTGCAGCATCAAAGTGTTCAGAATATCCAAAGGTTAGATTCAAATCAATTTAGAAGTCAGTATTTTATGTCTCTACATATGTACATATCACAAAAGGCAACAATACTCTTTCAATCATTGGAATGGTTGAGATGTAACAGTAACACACACTAATAGTGAAATAGTCCTATTCTTAACACTTTAGCCCAATTTAAGAAATTTGAAGGCACATAGAGAGAGTTTTCTTTCTATGATAAAGATAACAGTTACAACAGTTGCTAGGTAGCATGACAAGCTAATCTGTTTAGCTATGGATGCTAGCAGAAGGAAGTACTGTGAAAATACTATAGTCATTAACTCAACTCCAATGCTCAGAGAGAAGAGTGGAGACGTCGTGAGCCTAACTCTCTTTGACAAGAAATAAAGTAAAATTATATAAGTACCAAAACTATGCCTAACCTGTTTATCCAAGAGAGACATTAATACGATTATAGAATATAAGGTAAGCAGAAAACCAGTTCAAACATTCCATATAATTGACTCAACATCTCATTGACGGCTAAAAAAGATCCTTACAGGCTTTTGCAAATCGTTCTAGTTGTCCCCAATCATATGGAATAAGAGAGCATCACGTGTAGAAAAGTCTGTAATGGTACTAGAATATAAAGCGAATAAGCAACATGCCTTAATGTAGAAAGGCCCCAAGCTGATAAGAGTTTCACGGAACTGCATCCAAAATGTAATAAAGTACTAGTATCAAATTAATTATTGGCCTAGTCNGGTACTAGAATATAAAGCGAATAAGCAACATATACAAAGAGTAGTGTATATCTGCAAACAACAGTTTCAACTTTATGTTTCTAAAGTCAGCTTGTAAAGAAAATTAGTAGTTCATCACGAGAAGTGGGAAAAGGGAGGGAACAAACAGCAGGAAGAGTCAACCACAGGTTTCACAACTCAGAAGTTTCCAGAAATCTATTCGACATAAACTAGTTATACACTACAGTTCGAGGAAGCTTCGATTATAGGTGTAAGGGCTTCATTTCCAATTTATGTTTATCAATAAAACTAACCAAAAACCCCAGGAGCTATAAATTGGGGAAAGGGAAAGTAATGAAGCAAATAATATATTTAAAGAAAAATCTCACAAATTCAACGATAAATCTTGCCGAATCGTTTGCACAGGTCGATGAGCTCCTCTTCGACGCAGATTCCCGAAGAAGAAGAAAAAGAACTGATAACGAAGAGGATCGATTTCGTCCACGTTCAGAATGAAGATGACTGATAAGACTAACCAAAATCTTGCCGAATCGTTTGCACAGGTCGATGAGATGGGAGGGAAGAGGAGAGGGCGTGAAATCGGAAGCTATTTTAAAAATTTTGGTGACAAAGTCTTTGGAACTCCCTCCAATTAAACTTTTAACAAACAAAAAAAAAAAAACTCCCTCCTGTTATATTTGTAAGAAGTAAAAATAACGCCGTTAGTACAATTTTTTTGGTCGAAACGCCGTTAGTACTAACGTTGATTAATAACATCAGTTAACAAATTGAACACTAAATTCCGATGATGATTTATTAAACATTTAATTTTTTTGGTAATTTCTAATTAAATCCTTAACTTATAGTTAACAAAACCAATTAAATTCGATGCTAATTTCATTAACTAGAAAATGTTAATCCCGTTTATGCCCGTTAATTCTCGTGGTTAAGTGAAACTCATCGTTTCACTTATGCTTTGTGATATAAAAACTCTCATGATTCACGAACCCTAAATCTATCAAGAGAGAAACGAAAAATCCCCAAATCTCTTTCAGTCTCGTTCTTCCTTTCACTAAATCTATCAAAATCGAAGATGGTAAGGAAGAAATCGGAAGCTATGCGAAGTCCTCAATGGTACTATCACGTTATTGGTAGCCCCTTAGCGAGAGGTTCTATTTTGCAGAGCCAATCTCAACAAGGAGCAGAGATATTGTTGCATGAACCAGAAATTGAGTGTAATGATTTTGAGGGTGAAGAATAGGTCGAAGATGCAGAAGATCTGGATAGAGCTCAAAGATTGCACCAGTACAAGGAATGATAATGTGGCTTGCAACAAATAGGTTAGGAGTCTTTCCACCGTCAAATAGGAGAGGCAATTCGGGTAGGCCTTCCAAGTATGCAAGAAGGAGAAGAAGAAGAAGAAATGAAGTTGCGTCATTTTCGAGTAGTTCAATGCTGTCATGCCGTAGACGGGTTGTGACCTGTTCAAAATGCAAACAAGAAGGGCATAACAAAACGTCCTGTAAAAATGAAAGGCAAGAGATTGCACCAAAGAGGAGAAGGAGACAGCCAAGGAAGAATCACATTCGTTTGATTTGTTTTATTTGTTGTCTTAATGATTCTTTATGTATATGTATCTTATGTATTTATTTTTTGTATGTTACAATTATGAATTGCAAGATTCTCAAGGTACACAAGAGCCAACACAAGGATCTCATGGAGTACAAGCACACGGATCATAAGCGCTTCAAGTTCACCCAAGTGTTTGATATGTTTCTCAATTTCTGTTATTTGCTGAATGTTTTAGACTTGGAATGTTGTCTTTTATTTGCAATCTTTTAATGGTGTCTTCTATTTGTAAACTTTAAAAATGGTGTCATCGAATACTTTTATGTTAAACAATTTTAAGGTTTATTGAGTTATTTTCATTGTCATTATCCTTACTTCGTCAATGTAAAACAATTCATAATTGTTCCATTGAGTTATAGATGCAAATTACCAATGACATAAAAAGGGTAACAGAAAATTGTCAAATTGTCTTGACTACAAATGTCTTAGCCACTTACCTACTTCATCTTACCAAAACAGACACCAGGCATACTTTCATCTTACCAAAACAGAGAATTATCTTAACATCTTAACACCTTACATGCTAGACAAGGGAACAATTTTGCTTTCACATTATGTATTTTTGTTTCAATCAATTGGAGTCTCGGCAATATTGCTTCAACTTCTTCAAGCATAGCATCTTCAACCCATTTGAATAAATGACTCTAACAAAACCAATACAACTACACATTATTCAAACAAATATAACACAAACATGATATGACAATTCGACTTTTTACCTCTTTTCTACTTGCACATCCAAAAAATGGCCACCTGGATTATCCTTCCTCTTTGATGTGAGGATTTTCACATATAATCCACAGCCACACTTCGAAGGAAATCCAAATCTATCACTATGTCTATTAACAAACTGTGCCGACGAGTTCGTACTCATTATAAAGACACGAGAAAATCAGAGCTAGGTTTCTTCCACAATCGAATTTAGGGATTTTTCGTTCCTCTCTCGATAGATTTAGGGTTTGTGAATCGGGAGAGTTTTGTGTCATAAAGCATAAGTGAAATGATGAGTTTCACTTAACTACGGGAATTAACGGGCATAAACAGGGTTAACATTTTAATGAAATTAATGTCGGATTTAATTGGCTTGGTCAATTATAAGTTGAAAGTTTAATAAGAAGTCAACAAAATATTGGATGTTTAATAAATCATCGCCGAAATTCAGTATTCAATTTGACCTTTTTGGTAAGTTCCGCGTTAAATCTACATTTTTCCTAAAACCAATTGCAACAAAAATATTCTTTTTCTTTTGTGTGATTAATATTATAACCAAGGTGGAATACATTAGTTGATAGACTAAACCCAAATATATATATATATATATATAAAAGAATTCTGAAACAATTAAACTAGAGTGTTTGAAGATAGAAATTCAGAAATTCTACTAACCCAAATTCGAAGATCGATACCACCAAAGACTAAACGAAGCCTAAACTAATAGCAAAGCCTCCTATAGAGAAGAAGTATACCTTACAAATGAGAAAAATAGTTGTTATACCGGCAAAAACGAAAAAACCAAAATTGCGTGAAGCCATAGAGAAAAGTCGAGCAATGCTCTACGGGAGAGAAGAGAAATAAAAAACAATGCCTTTGAAACCCAAAACTTTCTATCGCGCTGGCAGAGAGAACTCGATCACTACCGTTGGAGAAGCCCAACCTGCAACAAAACCAATTTCCAAGGTGAGAACCACCCGAACTCTAGCCATCAAGTAGATATACCCATTCACCAGCGGCAACAACAAAAGAAGAGTGATCGGCGTCAGTGTTGGCAGAGCCTTTGACCGTCAATCACCAAAATCCTATATTTTAAAGCTTCAGCGGCGTTAGGACAAATCACAACTATAATCGCTAGGAGAGAGAAAACAAACTAGTTTTATGTTTACTCTTGGACGAAAATATTCGATTTGGTATTATTTTTTTGTTCAACAATATATTTTTGCTAGTAGCAACATTTGAAAGTAAAAAAATATTTATCGGCTGTTGGATTGCAATTCTGAACCAGTGTTTTGTGAGAAAGACACATAAATAAAGAGATATAATATACTATAAAGCGCTATTACATTACTTTTAAAAAATTCATAGTAATCATGAATTAATATCATAGAGCTCCTGAACCTTAGATTTTTTCTTTTAGAGGAGAGCATTCAAGACCTAGCATTTTTGACAGGATATAGTTCATCCCGCTTGCAGTTCGACGAAAAATATATCTAATAACGAAGAGAGGAAAACAGCAAACGTACTCTCAATTTAGAAGGCGTCAAATGACTGTAAATAACTTTGTTTGAAAATAGTTATTCGAACGATCATAAATAATTCCAAATGAATGTTTGAAACGGTAATTTGTAAACAATAGTTTTAAAAATTCGTTTCAAACAAAATACTAATTAATAACAAAATAAGCATATTGTTTACAAACGGCCTATCCAATCAAACTCAACATATATTATCAAATAAATCATATTTATATTATTAAAATAGAATCCTTTGAGGACAACAACTTTAAATTTGTAAAAAATTGCAATTTTAAGTCCTTTATAAAAATATTAATTATGAATAAATTAAATAAAAATAAGTTTATTTTTTAATCCATAAAGATAAACAACAAAATTGATAGATATTTAGAAACTTGAACTATGGATAAGATTTTAAAATACAGTTTTATGAATTCCAAAATAAAAAATTATCTAAAAAGAGTTATTCTATTCAAAAAAAATTTAATTGCATGTATGTTTTTGTCTTATATTTTAATATAATTGATATTTCGCTTAAATATTATTTAATATAGTGCTTAAAGCATAAAAGCATAAAAGCATATACTATATACTATATAAATCTCATGATTATTAAAGTATTATTCTATATATTATCATATAATGTTTTATATAGTACATAATTAATTATATAGTAATATTAAAAATTATTAGTCGTTAACAAAGTATATTCATAGCTTAATATAGCATATAATATAACTGTGAACTATATGCTTTTAATAATTTTGAAATTAAGGTATATTTGTTTTTTATATACTTGATAATATCAATTTCATTGTATAAATTATATTAATAATATCAAAATAATTACGTTATAGCACAAGTTTTATAAACAAACTTATTTTTTCTTCTGAGGATAATAATTGATCTGCAAGATCCAGGTTGATTCATTTGCATGACTTTTATTTACTTTTAGTTTAAGCTTTGGAGAGGGCCTTTTCCACTTTTCCCAACCAAAAAAAAAAAACTTATATTTTCTTCAAAAACCAAAATTTCAGGGAAAAAAACAAGACCTTGTCTCATATTGGTCAAGTAATCGATTCCAACAAATAATACAACAAGAAAAGGTGCTTATTTCTTATTTTCAACTTCAAGAAAACTCCCTAAATTTCGAAACTCTAAAATCTCTAAATCTCTAAATCCAGAAACTCTAACATCTCAAAATTTTAAAAGTAGTTTAAATCTATTAAAATTGAGGCTAAAATCTTGTAAATCTTTTGAAATCAAAGAAGACTATTGATCTAGTAAATGATTCTCAAAAACTAAGAATAAACAAAGATCAACGAACCTTATAGAAGATTCGTGTAACGAATCTAAGAGACTAGAGAAAAATCGTAGGAAGATCAGAGAACGTTCGTACAAAGATCAGAAAACTTTCGGAGTGGAAAATTAAAAGGAAAAAAAATCGTAGAGTAACATACTACAGCAAAGACACTTTTGTCTTTTTCACGTTAAGAAAATGCATTTCTAACAAATTCCAAAAACGCAGACGCATGAGCAGTTATGAAATGTCTAGTTTTAGTGGGCATTTTTTAATTTATCCCAAAATTACTTTTTAATGAATTATTAAATAGGTAAATTATTAATGTATGTTGACAAAAAAAAA
>OVAX01001649.1:22462-41078 GCA_900406405.1 Lepidium africanum | reverse complement strand
AAGAAAACATAGACAAATAAGTGAACTCAGTTTAACTATGTTATTTCACGGCAAAGTTCCACTGAAATATTGGGTGGAAAGTTTCTTTACAGCTAATTACCTAAGCAATCTTCTTCCCTCAGCAGCCTTGAAGTATGAAATCCCTTACGAGGTTCTTCTTAAAGAGAAGCCCGATTACTCTTCTTTAAGAGTCTTTGGCAGTTCTTGTTTCCCATGTCTCAGGCCCTATGTAGCTCACAAATTTGAGCCAAGATCTCTTCAGTGTGTGTTTCTCGGGTATAATGCCTCATATAAAGGATATCGTTGCTTATATCCACCTACTGGACGCATTTACATAATTCGTCATGTGATTTTTGATGAAAATCGTTTCCCATTTGAAGATACGTATAAGCATCTAGCTCCTGCTTATACAACACCTCTTCTTCACGCTTGGCAATCTGCTACTCCACCAGATCAAGCTTCTTGTGAACATCAATCTCCTCCAATCTTTCTGCCACTTTCTACACTTACTGAAGCAGAAAATGTTAACCAAGAGGACGAATCTGCAGTTGCTGAAGCAGAACCTGCAATTGCTGAGGCAGATCCTGCAATTGCTGAGGCAGAACCTGCAATTGTTATGGAAGAAGCTGCAGTTGCTGTGGAAGAAGCTGCAGTTGCTGTGGACGAACCTGCTGTTGCTGTGGACGAACCTGCTGTTGCTGAGTCTCAAGTCACCAATGCTCATTCGATAACTACAAGAGGAAAAGCTGGGATTAGAAAGCCAAATCCCAGGTATGTCTTATTTACTAATGCTCTTAGGGCATCCGAACCAAAAACTGTTGCTGCTGCTTTAAAAGATGAGAATTGGAAGAATGCAATGGGAGAAAAGATTGATGTTCAACATATAAACAAGACTTGGCATTTGGTTCCACCTACATCAGATATGACAATTTTTGGCTGTAAGTGGGTTTTTAGAATCAAACGTAATGCTGAAGGATCTGTTGATATATATAAAGCAAGATTAGTGGTCAAAGGTTTCGAACAAGAAGAAGGCATAGATTACCTGGAGACATCTAGTCCAGCCGTCCGTACTGCGACTATACGTCTTGTTCTAGATGTTGCTACTACAAAGGGATGGTCCACCACGCAACTAGATGTGAAAAGTGCCTTTCTCCATGGAGATCTACATGAAGACATCTACATGTATCAGCCACTTGGCTTTGAAGATTCACAAAATCCATCATATGTATGCAAGCTAGATAAAGCTATATATGCGCTTAAACAGGCACCAAGAGCTTGGTTTGACAAGTTCAGTACCTTCTTGATCACTTATGGGTTTCAATGCAGCAAAGCAGATCCATCGTTATTTGTTTATCATCACAATGGGAAAACATTAGTATTAATTCTGTATGTTGATGATATCTTATTGACTGGGAGCGATTCTCTCTTGATTCAGCACCTGATCCAAGCCTTAAGTTCAGAGTTCTCTATGAAAGATTTGGGATCTATTCACTACTTTCTTGGTATTCAAGTGGAGAAAACTGACAAAGGTCTGTTTTTAAGCCAAAAAACATATGCAGAAGATATTCTCTGTCTTGCTGGAATGGATACATGTAAGCCTATGGCTACACCACTTCCTCTGCAGCTTGATAAGAAACTTGATGGAGATGAACTTTTCCCTGAACCTACTCATTTTCAAAGTATAGCAGGAAAACTCCAGTACCTTACTCTAACTAGACCAGACCTGCAATTCGCAGTCAATCTAGTGTGTCAAAGAATGCATGCTCCAACATTGGCAGATTATGTTATGCTCAAAAGGGTTCTTCGCTATCTGAAAGGTACCACAAACCTTGGTCTCAACATTTATAAGTCACCTCATTTGGAAGTCTCTGCCTTTTCAGATAGTGATTGGGCCGGTTGTAAAGAGACAAGACGATCAACAACTGGCTTTTGCACTTTTCTTGGCAACAACCTCATCTCTTGGTGTGCCAAAAGACAATCTACTGTATCAAGATCATCCACCGAGGCTGAGTATAGAGCGTTAGCTAAAACTGCAGCTGAACTTACATGGATTTCGTTTTTGCTTCAGGATCTAAATATTACTCAAGCTGGTCCAACAAAACTCTATTGTGACAACCTCTCTGCTGTATATCTCACAGCAAATCCTACTCTTCATTCCAGGTCAAAGCACTTTGAATTGGACTGGCACTACATAAGAGAACGTGTTGCACTCGGTTTTATTGAAACCATACACATTCCTGCTGCTCTGCAAACTGCAGACATCTTTACTAAGTCTCTCCCCAAGACAACTTTCGTGAATCTCAGAAGTCAACTTGGAGTTGGGATTCCTCCCACCTCAAGTTTGAGGGAGGGTGTAAATGAAGTCCGTAAAGGAAGAGGTACCACAATCAATGCTGATGTTCAAAACTCAAGCTTAATGGATCATACATCACTTCAACAAGCCCATCACGTTTTATCTAAAACAGAGTCCAATTCTATGTCATGTCCTCATGATCTTCCTCCTTGTAACGGCAAAGGCAACTATCAGAGTTGCAGTAATTTGCCTATGAATGTGCCTCTGCAATTATCAAACAGATTTGATCTCTTGAGTTCCCCAATTCTGCAGTTTTGTTAGTCTAAGTCTTTCTATAAATTAGACTGATTGTAATCCTTGAATTGCAGAAGAAAACAGAGCAAAGACTTGCTGTCTTTTCCGAAATCTCTCTTTCTAACATTTACATAGAGGTGAAGATTGTGGTAGAGAATCATCCAAAAACTTAGGAAAAGACATCGGAGGGTTAATAGAAGGTCCTGGAGCGACGAAAGGTCTTGCCCGTATGTTTTTTTGTTATCAATGCATTATCGTTATTCTTTTACATTGATTTTGAATTAACAATTTTGTTATAGTATTCAAGCATCTATATATTAAAAAGGATTTTGTCATTGTCTATATTATTAATTTGGAAGCATTTTTAACAAAAGAACACTAAGTTGGTTATATTTACTAAAACCACATTACCTTAAAAAGTTATTATTATTGACAAAAAATCTAATTGATATATAGATCAAAATTATTTCATTAAGAATGTTGTGGGAGAAACTCCTTTAAGTGTATGCTAGGCTTAAATCTTTATAGTATTTGGTTTATCATTGGATCACCATCTTTTTTTTTCTTTTTTTTTATCATCTAGATCACTATCTTCTCATCCTCTTTGTGTACGATTGAATGTGCCATTTCTTCACTTATGGTATTTTGTGGTTCTCAAAACTTTGTAATTTTTTTGATCATCAATATGGATCACATGACAAAACAAAAAGGGCTCTTCACTATCTATAAAATACAAAATAACGGTAAGATTGTACAATCCAGGACTCACAAACTTTTAGATCCAATAAGAATAAGGAATCCAATCATGAGTGTTTGTAAATCCAAAGGTTAAAAAAATCATTCTAATACTATACATTGGTCTAGATAATGAGCCTTTAAACTAAAGAAAACGGTTAATAACAGCATGAAAAAACGTAACAGTCATTTATAGACTTATAATTATGAAAAATCATGATAAAAATGTAATTTTATAAAATTAGGGGGGTCAAAACTAAAACTTTCGAATATTTCATACTATTTTATTTGAAAACCCTTGAGAGGCCATCTTAGTCTTAGCTAAGAGGTTGAGTCACTGCTCACTAGATGTTCAATACTCTGCATCATCTTCCTCGTCCCATACTCCCTTCTTTCACCAGGTGGGTTTCTTCGTTTCTCTATCAATAAAGTTTCCTTTTTGAATTTTCAAGTTTCGAGTTCACCAATGCAATCAAATCAAGTTCCTCTGTTTGATGATACTGGGCAATGTCGTTCATAGCGAAAAATTCCTTTGGATCGCTAGAAATTTCTTATCGTTTTACTGGAACCAACTCTCTCAATACTTAATTTTATCTGGGTTGTAGTTGGTTTTTCATGGCTAATAGGAAATGATGAATAAAGCAGCCTATTAATCGTTACCTAAGTATTGATCTTCATAGTTTTTCTCTTACTGACCCTTTGATTCGACAGTTCTCGACATTGCAGGAAAATTCTTTCAAAAAGAATGAGTACAAATCCTGCAATAGAGCCAACAGTTCGCAAATTTGAATCTGTTGAAGGAGCTGATATTGATTCTAGAAGTAAATCTGATGGTTTGTTTGCTATTTCTTCTTTACTAAACAAATCTTGTGTCTTCTAATTGTATGAATTTATTAGAATTTCCAAGTATATTGTGTGAGGTGTTAATAGAAAATTGAGTATTTTTCAGGTATCAGATTCCGTCTCGCTTCATATAACATATTAGCTCAGGTAAATAATAATGATGATAAAGCTTGTTCATCTCTCATATGGTATGGTGTAACTTAATATTTGAAGAATTTTGTAATAATGTTGGATTGTGTTCTCTGGTCTTGGTTTAGAGGATACAGACAGTTCTTTTAGCTCTTTCCTTTGTTAAAAGTTTCTGATTTCTTTGAGCTTAATCTATCATTTAGGTTTATGTGAAGAGCGCCCTTCTCCCACACTCTCCACCTGCCTGTCTCAAGTAATTATTCTTACACTAGTTAAGAGTTCTTTCTGATTTGTATTCACTGGCCTAGAGTATAAATTTCAGTCAAAATTTATTTCTGATATTAGAAGCCAAAGTACTACAACAACAATGGATTTAAGGAATGTGCAAGAACGTTGCTATATGCAGGCATTATAGTGTTTGGTATTGATCACATTAAGTAAAATGTACTTGGAATTTAGCTACAGATTAACAAAGTTAAAACTTGGAGAACAGTGCTTCTTAGAAGCTTATATATTTGCAGTATTTGTGACTTGGTCTTCCTTTTCTTGTGCTGCAGATGGAAAGCTCGTTCACATGCAATTCTTGGGGTTCTTAAAAATCTCGAGGCTGATTTCTTATGTCTGCAGGTTTTTTATGTGCAACCTTTTCTTTTATTTGTGGTTATAAATTGAGAACCATTTTCTAATGATTCCGAACTCCTCCTTTCTTGTTTAATCCAATAGACAATCGAAGTATGTATAAATTTAGTGTGTTTAATAGCATCTTTTAGTCGTGTGTCTCAACACGGTGTCTCCACTCCTTAGTTATATTGCTATAACATTCGCAGGAAGTAGATGAGTATGATAGTTTTTACAGAAAAAACATGGAGTCTCTGGGCTATTCTGGGATATATATTCAAAGAACCGGACAGAGGAAGCGTGATGGTTGTGCAATCTTCTACAAGCCAAACTGGTATGATTAAACATTAGGCGTGGACAAAGAGAGTTGAAATTAATGTAGAAACCTTAATCTGATTGAAACAACACTTCTCTTTTAATTTAGTGCAGAGTTGGTTGCCAAAGATCGTATTGAATATAATGATCTAGTTGACTTGATAAAGGCAGATAGTGTTTCCTGCAGCGAACAGAAGATTGAGACATCCAATGAAGCAAAAGGTGAAGAGAAAGCGAAAGGTAAATTTGTCTTTTTGGTAGAAAATAAAAAAGAAGCAATGCATTTGTGGTGTTGTTTTAATGTATCTCAAGATCATTATCAACATTTATCTATTGTTCTCTTAACGTGTTTCCACAAATCTGCACCAAACAAAAGATTCTCGAAAAGAAAGTCGTGACCTTAATGATCCACTAGTGAGACTAAAACGGGATTGTGTTGGAATAATGGCTGCTTTTAGAATCAACAAGCCGTTTCATCACATTGTTATCGTGGCAAACACACATCTTTACTGGTACAAAAACTTGTCACCCATTAAAGATTCTTTTTGCACATGTTTCAACTTCATCTCAAGATTGCTACTTTTTAGGGACCCGGAATTGGCTGATGTCAAGCTTGCTCAAGCCAAGTATCTACTATCACGACTAGCTCAGTTCAAAACAGTAATATCAGATGAATTTGAGTGCACACCTTCTGTGCTACTAGCTGGTGACTTCAATTCAATTCCTAGGGATAAGGTTTAATTCAATTTCTTACCTTGTGTGTACCTATTCGTTCAATCTATCTGTGAAATCAGAACATTGAGTTAACAAATAGTCTTGGCCTTTTTCCAGGTTTATAGTTACTTAGTATCTGGTAATGCAAAACCGGCAGAGACCATAGAAGAAGACGAAGCTCCAGTTCCTCTGTGTAGTGTCTATGAAGTCACAAGAGGAGAGCCTAAGTTCACAAATTGCACTCCTGGCTTCACAAATACACTTGACTACATCTTCTTCTCTCCTTTAGACTTCATCAAACCTGTGAGTATCCTCCAACTACCTGAACCAGAATCTCCAGATGTTGATGGTTTCTTACCAAATAATCATCACCCGAGTGATCATTTACCAATAGGAGCTGAGTTCGAGATTCGTCAAGAATAGAAAGTTTTATTCTTTGGAAAGTTTTTGTTGCATAACTCGATTTCACCATGAGAAATATAGTTCTTGAAGCAGTGAAATATACACAAACACAACACAGTATTTGAAAATCATTTTTCCTCTAAATAAACAAATTTTGTCTTTTTCATAGATTTTAATGGGTTATACTAAGAATATATGTTAGAAATATATCATTTTCCCTTATTTATATTCAATTGTTGTTCAAGATTTGAAAATCTACAGCTACTATGTACAAACAAATGTAAATCTAAGTAAAACAGAAATTGGCTTCAAAATCAAATCGGTTTGGGCATCGCGTGCAGATTACACGACTGGTCCGCGAGTGGAGTGGCAACACACGTGTATAATACAACGACAGTTCACGGAAGCCCAATATATATTCGTATCAGGGACAATTATTTCGGCCCATCATTGCTTTTTTAATAATTTAGTGCTTTGTCTTCATTATATTTTAATTACTTAGAAGAAATCGAATTCAATTTTTTATGCATGAAAGATAAATAAATCCAATTTAATTACTACAAATCATACATTTCATCGAAAATTTATCTTTTACAAACTGCGACCTGGATAAACTCTGAAAATTACGGCTTGATTGTATTCTGAAATGACATTAATATGATGTTATCGCTCGAATTTGTTGAATAAAGTTTGGACAAATATTAGTCAAATATTGATCTATTTGTCTATCAACCACTAAAGTAATACTGCTGCACCAATTTATTGATGATAATTGTGAGTACGAACGAATATTCTCTTACCGTCCCAACTTCACCGATAATATGAACCATTGTTAATGAATAAGATCGTACACTGCTTAAAACTTTCTATCTAAAATGACAGTGATGTAATATAATGTTCCAAAACATGTGATTTTCCAAATGAATAATGATCATTCCTTTTGAATATATATCACAAACAACCGAATAAAATATAATAATTCTCTTTCTGTGTTCTTATAAATATATATCATTCAGCTTAAGCTTTCCTTGAGAGCTTTTACTTCTTGCTAAATTGAAAATGAAAACCTTTGATGTTAGTTTCACCGGCGAGTTCATAGTCAAAGCTTCCGGCGACCAACTGGAGAAAGTTAATAGCCTTTCTCTGTCAAATCTCGACCTTCTTTCTGGCCGTTTTCCAGTGACCTACTTATACTTTTACCCCAAGCAACCGCTTTTATCATTCGAATCCATCATCAAATCTCTCAAAACCACTCTTTCTCAAACTCTCAACTACTTCTACCCTTTCGCAGGCCAGATTGTTGCCAGCGAAACCTCTCAAGAAGAACCTATAATCATCTGCAACAACAGTGGAGCATTGCTCGTCGAAGCCCAAGCTCATGTCGATCTTAAACATTTGGACTTTTATAATCTCGACGCGTTTCTCCAAGCAAAGCTGATTCTGGTGAACCCGGATTTCCCTTTACAGATTCAAGCAACAGAGTTCGAATGTGGAGGCATTTCGCTAGCTTTCACATTCGATCATGCCTTAGGAGATGCGAGCTCTTTTGGGAAATTCCTCACTTCATGGTCAGAGATATCAAGAAGTCAGCCGGTTTCTTGTGTCCCAGATCACCGGAGAAATCTCCTCCGAGCACGCTCCCCTCCGCGTTACCACCCTCACTTAGACAAAACATTCATAAAATGCAGCGCAGAAGAGATTAAGAATATACCAATGCCAAAAGCGCTTCTCAAACGCCTCTATCACATCGATGCTTCGAGCATAGACACGTTGCATGCTCTAGCTAACGCAAATGGAGAGAAAAGGACAAAGATCGAAGCTTTCTCTGCTTATGTGTGGAAGAAAATGGTGGATTCTATAGAGAGTTGCCATAAAACCTGCAAGATGGGCTGGCTCGTTGATGGGCGAGGAAGACTTGAGACCATCACCTCGAGTTACATAGGAAACGTCTTGTCTGTAGCTGTAGGTGAAGCCACAGTCGAAAATTTGAAACAAAAACATGTATCAGAGATCGCAAACCTGGTGCACAAATCGATAACTGAAGTGACAAACAATACCCATTTCACAGATTTGATAGATTGGATTGAGAGTCACCGACCTGGACTGATGTTGGCTCGGGTGGTTCTCGGACAAGAAGGACCAGGTTTGGTCTTATCTTCAGGAAGACGCTTCCCTGTGGCTGAATTGGATTTTGGATTTGGTGCTCCTTTCCTAGGAACTGTTTGTTCAACGGTTGAGAGAATCGGTGTTGGTTACCTTAACCAGCGACCTAGCGCCTGCAATGATGGCTCCTGGTCAGTCTCTGCTATCTTGTGGCCTGAACTCGCTGCAGCTTTGGAGTCTGACTCGGTTTTCCAGCCAATGTCTGCTCAACGTCTTCAACTCCAAACCTGAAAGTATGCTCACATAACAACGATATGATCGATTTCTGGTAAGGCCAAAGGAAGAAGCTTTTCATCATTTTATTTGTATCTGTGAAATTAAAGTTACAATGTGGCAAAACCATGGAGGAGTTTTTCTTTTTCACATTTTCTGCACTATATGTTACTTCTGCACACTAAACAAAAACAAAATCAGGGAGCTTTCTCCAAACTTCACATATTTAAACCTATGGTCAAGTCTTTAAGGCTTCTTCAGATATTTCTTGGCTTCTGCGGAGAAGCTTCTGGCCAATTGTTTGTCGGAGAAAGTTAAAGGAAGATCTTCATCATCATAATTAGACTCTCTTCTGTCTATCCAGCTATGAGGTCTACTTGATTCATTTGGACTATTATCACCTTCGGTGGATTCCGTGGGTGAGTTTGGTTCGTCTGATAACTCGCGGTACAAGTGTTTAATTATGAAAAGAGCAGTATCATTATCTCTCCAATAGTTTCTGCACAATATATAATAGTCTTGAGTTCTTGGCTCTAAAAGTAAAATCTACTGTGTTATCTGTGAAAAGTTTCACTTACGTATGAGCTCCTATGGCTTGTAGATACGGATGCTCAAAGGTTTTATCCTGCATCACCCAAATATTCAGCAATTATTATCTGCAAACTACGGCGCTTTAGCCAAATCCGATACAATTATTATTTATTTACTGGTATTTTGGTTTCCACGAACCACACCATCCGCTGGAAAAGTTAAATGCAAATGGAATGATAAAGGTTATCAATTAGGTTGAAAGACATCAAAGTTTCACCTGGAGCATGTGATCTATCCGACCGTCTCGAGTTCCAGTTAATCTCTCCATCATTAAGGAACCATAGGACCTTCCATCCTTTTCATCATCAGTTTCTTCCGTCTCTGTTCCATCACACATGCAATTAACATTAGAAGTATATCAAAGAGAAGTGAAAAACCTTGCAAAGACTTTTGTACCTTCTAGTTGATCTGTGCTTTTGGATTGACAAACTGTAAGAACTTTTGTCTGCATACACATTATCACAAAAGATAACAACTTGAGGTCAACGTTACAACATAGAAAACTAATTATAAGTTTGAAAAACACACCCTCACTGAATCAAAATGATTCATTAATCTCTGTGACCGGGCTGCAAAATTTTCTCTGAATTCCTACAGAACATTACATAAAGCAAACGACTCAATGTTAGAGGGGAAACAAAAAGGAACATCAAACCACAAGATTAGAATTACCTGTAATCCAATATGCAACCGCTTGCCACCTCTGTGGTAGGGAACAATTACGGGTCGCTTGGGAAGGTACTCTTTGCAGACAAGTGGCTCCACTCTGCAAGAAATACAAAGTTCAGTTGGTGTTACATACTTGCAAAAGAAACTAACAAAGACAGTGACATCATAAACTAGCTACACACTGTAGTATCCCCGTGAAGACTAACCTATATGCAACAGGATCATAAGGATGAAAAATGTTGAACATTCGACGACAAGCTGGCATCTCTTCAATAGCATTTTCCTCTTCCCAGTAATCTTTTCCCTTACCTAACACATATTAAACAGATTTAGACCATATAAAGAGACTTTGCAGAAAAAGGGTAAACAAAGGTATTCAGTAGCAACGTAAACAACATTGCAATAATGAAAGAGAAAAGAGGAACTGAACCAATTATCTTTGATTGTTTATCCATGGATCTCTTGTTTTCCCAATCTAGGTGTTATGCGAAAAGGAGAAAAAAATGAGAACTCTACTGAACAAATATTACCTATCCCAATACGTATATTACGAAGGGCGAGAAAGACTCCAAGAGGAGACCCAACTGCAAAAAAAGTGTCAACCTGAGAAGTATATGCAGTTAAAAGTTAAGACATTTATTCAGTTTCCATATGAAATATTCACATGAATTCTACAACCCCACACCTCGAACTCAAGCTTTTGGTACTTGATAAAAGGAGTAAAGCTTGTAGGTGCACTGGCCTCTTCAGATGTCTTGGGTTTTTCGGCTGATAATGCCATTTCAGATCATCACTAAGATGTACATAAAAAAGTTTTCAAATCGATATATGGGAAAGATAAAAATTAAGGGCCAGAAACAGTACCATTCGTCAATATTCTGGCATTCTCTGATTGCAGTTGCGCGACTTTTGATCTTAATGTGTTAACCTGGGATAACAGTACCCACCATCAATGAAAACATACATTTTTCTCTGTTTTGGTCAGTCAGCAAAGAAACTGAACAACGCCTTCCACAGAAATCACAAAACTAAGAAAGTATCAGATGATGTAAATACAAGTGTTGAAAATTTTCAAGAGCCCAAACTGCATAATCTAATCAAAGAAAGAAAAGTTGAAAGTGCCATACTAACCTCTTCTCGTAACAACATGATTATCTCCTCATTTTTAGAATTGTCACATTTTTTCTCCCATAATTGTTCTGAAGAACAAGATGAAGAATCAGATGTTCTAGAATCCGCTCCATCTGGTGTTTTCTGTGAGGATATAGCACCATTAATATAATGATGGCTATTTTCCTGGCTGTCTCTTCTATCCAAACCCATGGTGTCCACGACAGAATCAGAGATTAGCGAAGGAGGTTCCTCAATGTCTTTGTGATGCTTTAATACTGCTGATTCTTTTGCCATAATGTTATTATCTTGACAAGTGATTTCCTCGGGGTTATTCAACCGGTTAGATTTCTCTGGCTCAAAAATTGATGATGGATGTGAACTACAAGCTTTATCACCACTACCTGCAATTGCAGGAGATTCTTCATCTGGAAAAAATTTCTTGTATACTGAATCCATTGGAAATGGGGATGACAAATTGTGCTGATGGCATAAGATGTCATAGGAGAGAACACTCCCCAGAGAATGTCCATAAATGGAAACCTGTAAAACATCCATGAACAGAAGAGGAATTTCAATTTAACGTGAGCTTACACTAGTCAATTTAAGACTAAACCAGATGGGCACCTTTCCATCATAGTCTGGGTTTCGTTTTATGAATTTTAGATACAGTCTGTTAAGCTGCTTTGAAACCTGAAAAACGAAAAAAAGGCACAGAAATCATTTTGCATCTTTATACTAAACAAGATTACCAATTTTAGCAATACAGAAAATGGCACAACAATGTCGAATAAGGTTTTACACTGTCAAAAATTCTAAAAAGAATTCTCGATTTGGATTCAATTTTGACAAAGATAGCACTATATTTGGGAACTTGCAGTACCGAATCAATTATTGCCTGACAATAAATGGGGCTCATGTAGTACAACACATCATGAACAGTTGCGCTCAGCATCTCTCGCAAACGGCGTACACCATCTAAAGTACATTTATCAACAGCAGCTTCACCACTAAGCTTTAGACCTTTTCTCCACTACAGAAACAATAGAGAAACAAAGAATATATCAAGTAAGAATGTAAGATCATACTATAGAAATATAAAACAGTAAGTTATAAAACTATATATATGTATAGCTACCTGGCATGGGATGAAAAGGACTCTTTGAGTGCTACGCTGATGAGAGGATAGATGACGTTCTGCTAAACCTGCCGTGATCTGACGGAAGTTTCCAACATCGTCAACAAGATTAGACTTCTCTACTTTTTGGCCAATACCATGAACCATGAATACAAGATGCCGAACAGGGACCTGACGCAGTAACACACAAAAAAAGTGTGTTCTTGAGATCTTAAAAAAATTTGAGATATTCTATAAATAATTTTACAATGGAGATCAGATACTGTATATCCAAATGCAATTTATTGAACAATATACTAAATGGCAATATATCATACTATGACATACTTGAGAACAGTAGTCATCCATTTCTTCCTCCTTTTGTTGGCGTAGTTCTTCCTGAACAGATGCACAAGAAATGTGTTTCAGTGACAAGAACTCTAACCAGCTAATGAGAAATATATGCATGTCTCAACTTAATTCAAATGTCGAAAAAATTAGCAAAAAAAGAACATCAGAATATATTAAAACCTGTGTCGGTTTTGGAGAGTAGGAGCCAGCATAACCACGTCTCAACTTGATTCCATTCCCTGTATATCCAACAATGCCAGAGAACCCAGAGGGATCGACATTAAGCCATGCTTCCCAGGTATCATCCTCCCCGGTAAACAGAGCATGGAGTCCCTACATTAATAACTTGGGATAATGTTATCTACGCAACCAACCCAACCATTTAGCTGGCAAGAAAATTACAGTATCTTTTCCATGAAATCAGAAACATACCAGACTGGAACCCTGCAAATCGATACGAGCTGCAAAAAGCCCAGAGGGTTGAAAACTTCTTCGGCGCCAAACCTGGGTGAAAAAATCCAAAGTAATTGGTGCTATGAACCTTAAAACCAAAAACAAAACTAAGAGAAACGCATCAACATACGGGAATCACAAACTTGTATTGTATTCTACATAATGATATCTAACCTTGTTGCGATATGCAACCTCCAACTGTTCAGAAACAGTTTCTGGAATTGGAAGCCAGTCTAGGCCACCTTTACGAGCAAACCAATGGCCTCGAAGCACACGCCGGTTATCCCCATTCCAGTACACGGGATAACAATGCCTCCTCATCAAGTCCACCTGCAGCATTCTGGTTCCTTGGTCAGAAACATGGTTTGAATATAAGGACTCTAATGGATCAACATGTTCAGTTTACAGAATAATTCACAAATAAGTTCTTTAAAACTTTGCAAAATATGGTAGTACCTCATATAGCCCACCCTTAACAGGTACACCAACTCTCTCTTCTTCAACTTCATATAGACTGGAAGACACAGAAGCTCCGGATGGATTTTCAATTGACGGCTTGATCGATTTATTTTTAGAATTACCTTGTGGCTTTGGGCCTTCGCTGCATTCTGCATACTCTTTCCACCAGAGTGACAACAACTCATCCTCTCTCTATTGCACAAATTTTCCAGGTGAAAAGGTCAAATTTGTTAGATATCCTAGTGTCTATTCCAATTCCAAACAGCCAAGAGTCAAACTTATCAAGATAAACAAATACATTTTTAAACCAGGAAAGCTAAGAAGAAGAAGAACCTGCAGGAAAGATGCCTCAATAGCAAGAGAATCCCTCATCCCAAAACGGAAATACTCACTCTTTCCTACGACGTCAGCGCGAGGTATAGAAGCAGCTAATTCTGCGCAAAAATACAAAATATATTATATCTTTTACTTGGCCATCATAAATTTCGATACACGAAAAATATCCTTCTACATTCAACCCTGTAAACCACCAAATTCAGGATATTATTTGTGTTTCTATCTATTTACTATCCATAAATTTGGATACACAAACCGTCTCCTTCTACATTCAACCCCGTAAACCAAAAAATTCATGATACTACAGCAATTCTTTTTTTTGGGTTTCTATCTATTTACTATCCATAGAAGATTTCTATAAACCTAGGAGACTGATTCAAGCCAATAAGCTCACCGTTTTCAGCCAAAGGAACCTTACAAAAGTACCACCGAACATCACTGCCATCAGATGGACTTCTGGTTTGAGCAAGATACTTTTGTCTGCCATAGCATTGCTCAATTACATCTTCTAATCTGGCGATGTTCGAAGGCGTGTTCTTCAACAAATCAGGAGAGGTTGCATTAATGGCCGGAGTTCCTAAACGTGCCTCTCTATCTTCCATATCTGAGCAAAAACCATGAAAATCGTAAATAAGCATCAAATTTAAAACTACAACACAGAAACCTGTATCAATCAGTATTCAGAAGTCTAATTCCCAATCATATACGAGCTTGTTCGGTAATCAACTATTGCTAAAACTTTAATAAAACCCTACAGAAAAAATCTCGAATCAACTCTACCTTACAGGAATCGCAAAACGGACGAAGCTTTAGACAGGAATTAACAGAAACGAGACGATAGATGAGAGGATTTTGATTTGATGAAAGCCAAATTACGAGAGAATTAGAAACAAGAAAGAAACTAAAAAAAAAAAGGTCGTTTGAAAAAAATGAGAAGAGTGACAGCTGGGAAATCGAAATGAAGGTTTTTTGGTTTTGTTGTTAAGAATATTCGCGAGATTGAAACTCGCTATAGCGGTTGCGTGTGTACTGTCATCTCTTAACAATTGCCACGTAGATGCCAAGTCAGCATTCTCAAAAACGAACCTATTTGTCTTGTTTCAATTTATACTAAGTGCATATTCAGAAGAAGATTTATGAAATTTGCAAAAGGCCACCAAATGTGTGATAATATAAAATTACAAAATTTAGCTTGTTTTTTCTTATCTCAAAACATTTACAAATTCATCAAAATAATGAGAAAATAAAGTATGCTTCTCTTTTGAGTAATTACCAAGTTGATCGGTTTGGTTACCTGAATCAGATTGTCAAACCAATCTTATAATTATGCTAAATCACTACAAGTCAACAATTAATGGGAATGTTTTGTCAATAAGAATAAGTTAGTTGTTCTAACCATGTGATATCGACATATTTCTTACTTCTTTGTCTCAGCTACAAGATTCCTTTCTTCTCAGTTTTTTATTTTCATTTACGTTTATTCTGATTCCTAATTATTACGTTTCTGCACGTCAAAGGAAAATAAATATTGTTGCTAAAATCACATTCGAATTTTGGTTTAAGTAAACATTAATAAGCACTTAAAACAAAACAAAACAAAAAATCAGAAAAACACAAAAAAAAAGGAAAAAAAAGATTAAAAGCGGTAGATGAACAACTAAACACTTTATTGCAGCATCGGTCAACATCATCATCATAATCTCACCATCCCCGTTATCCATCATCTTCTTCTTTTGTATATGAGACCTCGTATCAGAGATGGATCAGACAAACTCCGACCTAATCGAGCCTCCTTCAACAACGACGACGGTGATCCGAAGTTTCACCGTAAACATCCTCCGCCTCTCAGGACCATGTTTGGTCGATGGCGGAAATGGATTGTTCTTGTGGCGGCAATTTGGATCCAAGCATGGACAGGAACCAACTTTGATTTCTCGGCTTACTCCTCACATCTTAAATCGGTACTGGGAATTTCTCAGGTGAAGTTGAATTATCTCGCGGTGGCTTCTGATTTGGGAAAAGCGTTCGGATGGTCTTCAGGGATCGCTTTATGTTATTTCCCTCTCCCCGTCGTTCTTTTCGCGGCGGCGGTCATGGGCTTTGTTGGTTATGGCGTTCAGTGGCTTGTCATCACTAACATCATCACTTTGCCTTATTTTCTGGTACATATTTGAGTTTGGAAGATTGACATGAAATTCTTGTTTGTTGCTCGATATTAACACGAAGACACTTGGAAATTTTTTGCTGTTTGGTTAGTAGAAACAAGAAAGATTATTAAAGAGGAAATTGTTTTTTCCACTAAGATGTTACTTCTGTGTTGTGTTCTTGTTGATCAACAATAAGTCTGACTTGAATGTGGAATTGATATATCATATTGTCAGAATCGTAGAAGCACTGAAATTTACTTCAATGTTGAATTGATATATCAGTTTGTTTAACCTGATAGGTTTTTCTCTGCTGCTTGTTGGCTGGATTGAGCATCTGTTGGTTCAACACAGCATGTTTCATCCTCTGCATTCGTCATTTTCCGAACAATCGTGCCCTTGCCTTATCTCTAACGGTAAGCTTCAATGGAATCAGTGCAGCTCTATACTCCCTTGCTTTCAGTGCAATTAACCCGTCGTCTTCAAATCTATATCTTCTGTTGAACTCTCTGGTTCCCTTTATTGTCTCGGTAGCTGCTCTTTACCCAGTTCTTACTAAACCACCTATAGACCCTACACCAGATAGTGAATCCAAACGACATGACTCCCATGTTTTTGCCATTTTGAATGTCATAGCTGTCATGACCAGTTTTCACCTTCTCCTATCCAGTTCCAAAACTTCATCAGCTCGTTTGGATTTACTTGGAGCTATCGTTCTTCTGATATTTCCCTTGTGCGCTCCTCTTCTTGTATATGCTCGTGATTACTATTATCCTGTCATCAACCATCGTTCTCACCATGACAACTCTGGTTATGTTATGCTTAACATAGATGAGTTCAAGAACCTAAACACGTCTGTTTCAAGCAAAACCGAGTATGAACATATGGGGACTGCTAAGGATGGGAACATGGTGAGGATTGGTAATGAACACTCCTTTCGATTGCTCATAAGTAGATTGGAGTTTTGGTTATACTACATCGCGTATTTCTGTGGTGGAACAATTGGCCTTGTTTATAGCAATAACTTGGGACAGATTGCTCAGTCGTTGGGACAAAACTCCACAACCCTCGTCACAATCTACGCCTCATTTTCTTTCTTTGGTCGATTGCTGTCTGCCGCACCAGACTTTATACACAAGTAACAGATTAGAGATTTGTCAAATTTGAAATCGGGATAAATTCTTACTGATACTGAGATGTGTTAAATCTTGCAGGAGATATCGTTTGACAAGAACAGGATGGTTTGCAATCGCTCTCTTGCCAACTCCTGCTGCTTTCTTTTTACTGGCAGCATCCTCCTTACAGCCAACAGTATTACCCACAGCAACCGCCTTAATCGGTCTGAGCTCCGGTTTCATATTTGCAGCTGCAGTGTCCATAACATCTGATCTCTTTGGACCTAATAGTGTAGGTGTTAACCACAACATTCTCATCACAAACATACCCATCGGCTCTCTCTTATATGGTTTCATCGCTGCCTCCATTTACGAAGCCAATGCAAGCCCCGAGATAGTTTCAATTGTGTCTGACTCAGTCATTTGCATCGGAAGAGATTGCTACTTCAAAACGTTTGTCTTTTGGGGTTGCTTGTCTACTCTGGGCATGGTTTCAAGTCTGATGCTCTACATAAAAACCAAACCAGCTTATCACCGACTCAAACAAGACCAGGTTTCCGTACCATCATTGTCCAAGGAACTTGATCCATTGTAAATTGTAAATCAAATTTGTAAACACAGAGAAGAAACCACACATTGTCTCTTTTTTATAGGTCAAAGAAAGATATAGTGGAACAATTTTTAAGACATAACTACAGATTTTTTTTTTTTTTCACTAAGCAATATATATAAAAGATAAGAAGATTACAAGGTTGGGATTCTCAAGTCGGCGGAACATATCCCTGGAGACAATGCCTAAACGAGGGACGCTTTTTTGAGCTATTCCCGAAACAAACTTAGCTAGGACACTCTAAACTAGAACTCACTAAACAACTACCCTAAAACGAAGATCGATACCAAAGCCAAACCACTCGAACCAACAGCAAATGGCGAACCCCCTATAACGATTAAAGAGTACCTCGAGAATGAAGAATTAGGCTTCTACTCCGGCAAGAAGGACCATAAATCTTCCGGATAAGGCTTAGTCGATAACTTGAACTACCGATTGATGCCTCTGTAGAACCCAATAAAAACTAGATCATGCACAGATCTTCAAAGTACGGACAAGGAGCGAAACCAAACCTCAACTCGGGAGCAAACATAGTCCCAAAGAACCAATTACCCAAACGAAACCGGATAGAGATAGAACAATTTACAAAGGGCAATATAACAAGAGATCTACCTAAAGGCCTAAACTAAAAGCTTTAAACCAGAACTAGAAAAACCACTTAACTGATCTAATAAACCACAATGGAGAAACAAAAGGCAAAAGCGAAAGAAAAGATCGACATCACCGAGATTGAAGAGTTGACGGAAGAGGAGACCACCAACACGAAGGCACCATGACCACCGTTCAAACGGCTTGAGCACAACCATCACCACTAACGAGATTGCAGAGAGAGGGACTAGATCCATCGAGAAAGGATCGAACTTCACTCGTATACGGATAACTCACCCACCACCATCACACAAAACCAACGTTATTGAGAAAAAAAAAAAAAAAAAAAAAAAA
>OVAX01001649.1:0-22456 GCA_900406405.1 Lepidium africanum | reverse complement strand
TTAAAAAAAAAAAAAAAAAAAAAAAAAAACCGACCACCGATGGTGAAGACAGAGCTCTGGCAAGCTACCTCCGGCGACAATGACTCAACCCCGATCAAACTCATACCCAAGAAACAAAGATCTCTTCACGTTAAGGCCTCATATCTCCGATGGGATTGACAAAAGGGAGAAACAGAGAGCTATTGCGCCATAGACGACGAAAACCCTGAGCCGCCGGTGCTGTGAGAGCCACCGGTGGCCAAGCATGAGACCGATTGAAGATTTGCGGCTAGGTTACGGCGAAGAAAGAAATCGCCTCACCCTTGCGTTCATGCATACATAACTGCAGTCTTGCTTACATATAAATGAAAATGAAATCTTCTAGTGTGAAAAAGATTTAATACAGGTTAATCACGCTTTTTCGTAGGTCCTACAAAGTTGTCATCAAAGTTGACGCGCACAGTTCGGAGCAAAGTAACTGACAAAATCATGAAATAGCCGTTGTAGCGACTTTCATCTCTCTTTTTTTTCTTTCCTCTTATTTTCTCCACAAAAAGCAAAAAACCCTAGTAGACCTCATTTCATCGTTAATGGCGGATTTCGGGTACTTTTCAGATACAGATGATTCAGCAGTGGAAGAGCTGCTTTCCCAAGCAAAGGAACTTTCAGCTTTGGAGCAAATAGCTGCTATCAACTGCTCTGGCTTCACCGATTCTACTCTTCCCGATGATCTCGAAACTCGTTTCCGTCGCCTCAAATCTCTTCCTACTCCTCGACCAGACCTGGTTTCTTCATCTTCTTCGACAGTTAGGAAGAAGCATCTCACACACACCAAGAGCGTGGGTACTCATCCTAAGGAGGATAGGGATTTCTCAGGAAATCAGCGAAATCCAGGTAAGAAACCTGATTCTGTAAGTTTATCTGATGAGGATTCAAGTATTTTCTCTGGACCGAAACGCGATCTGGATGTAAAATCGGGTGTTGAGAAATCAGACGGAAGTGGAGATTTCTCGGATTCTGGAAACATCAGCGAGAGTAAATTTTCCTCGCCAGTTAAACAAACAAAGAAACTTCCAAAACAGAAACACAGAATCACTTCATCATCTTCATCGTCTTCGATTGATTTAGCTACACCACCTTCTTCGGAATCAGAACCAGAAAAGGGATCGAAATCGAAGTCAAAATCAAAGTCCTCGACCTCATGGTTTAATAAGATATCTCCATCGAAAGTCATGAATCTCATTTGGCGTTCACCGAAAAAGTCATCAACCAAGAAGAACATCAAAGGCAGCAAATCATTTAATACTAGTGCTTACTCTTCTGGTCGAGAGAGAAACATCGATTTCGACGAGTTTTTTTCTGATTTAAATGCGTTTTCAGTGGAGGATCAAAGAAAATTGCTTAAGAAAGCACTCAAACAACAACAGAAAATGAGGAAAGAAGCAGCTGAGATCATCAAAATGACCAAACAAGCATCAGCAAAATTCGATTTCGATGATTGAGAATTGGGGATGTACAATTGAATTTTGGGTTTGGCTGGTTCAGTTATTTTGGTTCCTTGGTTTTTCGGTTTGGAGAATGTTCACAGAATATAAATGTAACCACAAGTATAAAAAATAAATTATAATTTAATCAGTATCATGTATGATATAGTCTCTTTGATTAAAGTTAAAATATAATTTCTATTGCATTTGGTTTATTCAATATTAGTAATAGATTCGGTTTAGTTTACGCTAGCTGTGGTCGAAAAATTGAATTTGCTTTGTATATCCCGTTCTAGTTACGTTACTACTTAGAATCAGGAAAATTCCAGTTGTAATCAAAGCAAAGCTATTGTCAGATTTGATAAACATAATTTAATGATCTTAAATAATCAAAGTTATTGATGAAACTCAGAAGTCACAAGACACTAGAATATTTATCACGCATCTTCACTAAACGTCTCAGTAACTAAGAACTCATAATAATGAGAATTAAAGCTAATCCATCAATCACCTTCTCACCACGTCGTTAAACTCCTCGCCGTTTCAAACTTTTCGAGTTCCCTTTCATGCAAGCTCCAGCAAATTTTCATTCACTCCAACACAAACTTTTCAATCGAAACATGGCAACTCAAACTTCCTTCTATCCTTTTCTTTTAGCGATCTTATTCTTCTTCGCTTCCACTTCTTCAGCTCACCGGCAAAGCCTAACCGTCGAGCTAATCCATCGTGATTCTCCTCATTCTCCACTCTACAATCCTAACCACACAGTCTTTGACCGTCTCAACGCGGCTTTTCTCCGTTCAATCTCTCGTTCCCACCGTTTCGCAGCTAAAACCACCGATCTACAATCCGGTTTAATCACAAATGGCGGTGAATACTTCATGAGTATCTCAATCGGTACTCCACCATCGAAAGTTCTTGCAATCGCTGACACTGGAAGTGACTTAACTTGGATCCAGTGCAAACCATGTCAACAATGTTACAAGCAAAACAGCCCACTCTTCGACAAAACGAAGTCTTCCACCTACAAAACCGAAACTTGCGATTCCAAAGCTTGCCAGGCCTTATCCGAACACGAAGAAGGGTGTGACGAATCTCAAAACATCTGCAAATACCGTTACTCTTATGGAGATGAGTCATTTACCAAAGGAGACGTTGCAACTGAAACAATCTCCATTGATTCTTCCTCTGGCTCTCCTGTTATTTTCCCTAAGACAGTCTTCGGTTGCGGTTACAACAATGGTGGTACATTCGAAGAAACCGGATCTGGAATCATCGGACTTGGAGGTGGTCCATTATCGATAATTTCTCAGCTCGGTGATTCAATAGGGAAGAAATTCTCGTACTGCTTGTCACACACGTCATCTACAATAAACGGCACAAGTTTTATAAACCTAGGAACAAACTCGATACCTTCCAAGTCAAGCAAAGACTCCACTATGCTCACTACACCATTAGTCGTTAAAGAACCCGAGACTTACTATTTTCTGACTCTCGAAGCAATCACCGTCGGTAAAACTAAGCTCCCATACACCGGAATAGGATATGATTTAAACGGGAAATCAAAGATGATGACCGGGAACATTGTAATCGATTCCGGAACCACCCTTACGCTTCTCGAATCTGGATTTTACGATGCTTTTGGCGCAGCTGTGGAAGAATCAGTGACCGGAGCAAAGCGTGTAGGTGATCCACAGGGGATTTTAACACATTGTTTCAAATCCGGAAACAAAGAGATCGGTTTGCCGGAGATAACGATGCATTTTACCAACGCCGATGTTAAGCTCAGTCCAATAAATGCGTTCGTGAAAATGAGTGAAGATATGGTATGCTTGAGTATGATTCCGACAACTGAAGTTGCTATTTACGGCAATATGGTTCAGATGGATTTTCTTGTTGGGTATGATTTAGAGACTAAAACGGTGTCGTTGCAGCACAAAGATTGTTCGGGCAATTTCTGATCAAAACGATGTCGTTATGAGCTAGTTGTCTTTTAGATGATCTGGTACTCGAAATTATTGCAATTTAAATAAATACTCAAGTCTAAATAATATCTAAACTAGTTTCTTAATTATTTCTTTTTATAAACCCAAAACAAATAGTCACAGCAGTTAATAGTTACTTCCACAAAAGTGAAGCCAGACCGACAAATTGACTAGTTATTATAAGTTTAATTTGTCAATTTTGTTAAGGTTCACCTAATTTTTTATTATCTAAAGTTATATGATAACCTCACGTTGAAAAGGAAATTCAGTATATAAACAAAAGAAATGGAAATAAAATAAGGTCCAATCAATGTTTGGCAATTGGCAAGGACGTGTGATATATTAGTAGCATTTTTTAGTTCGATATAAGAGAAAGAGAAGAAAAGGTTTTTAAATATGAGTTTTGATTATAAATAATAGAAAGTTGCTAGCTTCTGGTGGTTAGGATGATCCACCAGAAGCCAGTTGATTATGATATTTAGGGTTCGATCTCTTTTTTCTACGCAGTTGTTAGATTAAATAGAAATTTTAAAGGTTGGGCTACACTATAGAACTAGATTAAATAGAAATTTTAAGGGTCAGACTACGCTATGGATCGAGTTTTGTCAAATAAAAATAAATAAATAATAGAAAGCTTCTTTATAATAAATTTTATTACTCATAAAATATAGAGTATTAAAAATTGAAGTTAATGAGTACAAAATTGAAGACCACTCAAAAAAATGTAGAAACCGAAAGAGTAGCTTCAACTTTCTCCACTATAATTCATTCTATTGTCGTTACCTTTTTGTTTAATAGACTGTTACCTGTAAAAAGAGTTAAGAATCCATGGCAAAATCTCTACTTTCTCTCTCTGTTTCCTCTACTTGAGAAATTTCAGCTACCCCTTATTGCGGAATCAATCGCTTTAAAAAAATATATATTTGATTTCTCTCGATCTATCGGTTGGTGGTACTGAAGAAACTGAGTGGAGCTACTGAACGGGAAAAAAAGAAGACGAAGAGTGCGAGTTTTGTTGGGTTGATTTGTTTCCATGGAAGCCATAAGAAAGCAAGCGGCGAAGCTCAGAGAGCAAGTCGCGAGGCAGCAACAAGTAGGTTTCTTTCTTTTCTATTTCATCCTTTTTTGAGATTTCTGTGTTCTTAAGTATTCAATCGAAACTAAAACCAAAAAAGAAAAAAGTATTTAATCGAGAGGCGCTTTCTTAGATTTATGTCTGGTTACTGAGAAAACTTTGGGAATGAATTCAATAAAGGTGGTATCGTTGAGGTGCTGATGTTTAATTAATAGTCTGAGACAGATAGGATTATTGACGTATAAATGAAATAAAGTATGTGACTTTGCTAGTTTGGGTGATCGATTTGGCCTTTTGCAGTAACTTCTGCTATGGCTTAGTTGTGTGGATTTGTATGAAATTTCGGTTACTGTGCAGGCGGTTTTGAAGCATTTAGGACATGTTAATGCGGATGCTGTTGTTGTTGATGAAGAAGAGCTTCATTGTCATCAGAAACTTCAGGATCTGTATAGCTCTACTAAAGCTGCAAAGGTTAGATATCTTGGGGTTTTTTAAGTCTATTTTAGATAATCATTAGTTTTATTTTTATGGAAATTTTTCTGTTCCAGCGTTTGCAAAGGAATATTGTTCGTGGACTTGAAGGTTTCATTGCCACGGGCATGAAAGTTGTTGAGATAGGTGACTTTTTAACCTTACTTTATCATATATGCGCGGTAGAAATATATATATGCTTCTTGGATCAGATTTTGAGTGTTGTATCCATAGGGTTGAAGTTCGCTGAAGATTTTAAGAAATATGGAGACGAGAATCCCAATGCCAAGACTCCTCTCGAGAGAGTTTCACATCACTTTGGAACCTCTTACAAGTCTGTGGAAGAAGAGAGAGAAACTCTCCTCGGAGTTCTTAGTGAGCAGGTTAAGTTTTTAGAACATATTCATGTCATTTTCTGCTCGGTCAAGAAACTTTGGTAGTATAATTGTAGGTTCATCGATAGTAAAGCTTCATTATTTGATATGTTTAGGTATGTGAGCCAATTCGTACAATGATATATAGTGCGCCTTTGGAGGATGCTCGGCATTTAGTAAATCATTATGACAGACTGAGACAAGAAGTCGAAGCTCAGGTAAAGTCTTGGTGAACTTTCCCTTTGGTTTGTTTGAATTTTGTAATATCTTGAGTCATTTACCATTTCGCCTTTTTTTGAACAGGCAACTGACGTTTTGAGGAGAAGGTCAAAGTTGAAGGAAAGTGATATTTCCGAAGAAGCGTATATGAAGCTTAAGAATTCCGAAACAAGATTGGCTGAGCTCAAATCAAGTATGAAAACTCTTGGCAAAGAAGCTACTAAGGCCATGTTAGAAGTCGATGATCAGCAACAGAAAGTAACTTGTCAGCGCCTCCGTGCTCTGGTAATCTTTACTTGAATCTTATCTCAGCGTACGATTATTATAACTTGTCCCTGGATTGGATGAAAATGAAAACCAATACAGGTTGAAGCCGAGAGATCATATCATCGTAATGCTCTTGATATCCTCGATAGGCTACATTCTGAGGTCAGTAACTCGCTCGATTATAATTTTTAGATGATAACTACATACAATTAGACTTGATTTGGTTGTCTACTTGTTTTCAGATGATTGCTGAGGAAGAAGCTATGGGATCATCACCAAAAACATCACCTTTACATTTAGAGGATAGTGCTTCTCTCCCCCAAGAAGAAACGAGTTCAACTCCCAGGGAAGAGATCAAATCAAATCGCAGAGAAGAAATCAAGTCTAATCCCCGAGAAGTAACCAAATCCAGTCCCCAAGAAGTAACCAAACCTAATCCCAAGGACGAAACGAAGTCGAGTCCTCAAGAAGATACTAACTCCAGTCCTCAAAAAGAAATCAAGTCTAGTCCTAAGGAAGAGATTAGGAAGTCCAATGGATCTGATGATCATCACAATCATCAACTTCTTAGTCAAAATGAATCCTACTTTCTTGCAAAGGTTCAGCTTCTCGAAAGACTTAAGTTCGGTTAGAGTCTGGTTATACAAGTCCTAAAGAACAAGTTATGTTTTCTTGTTTCAACAGGTTGTGCACCCGTTTGATGCTCAAGCTCCAGGGGAATTAAGTCTCGCAGTCGATGATTATGTTATCGTGCGGCAGGTACAATGCGCACCACCCTTTTTCAACAGTCCAAAACAGAGGAAAGATCGATGTAACAATCTTGTTTTGTTTGATGAAACTAATTCAGGTGGCTGGGACAGGCTGGTCAGAAGGAGAATACAAGGGCAAAGCCGGATGGTTTCCCTCAGCTTACGTTGAGAAACAAGAGAAAGCTCCTGCGAGCAAAATTGTGGAATCAAGTCCCAAGTAGCAAGGATGGCTTTTCTTTAACATACAAATAAAGTATGTGCAAGATATGATTGTGTTATCCTTCCTTCGTCTTACCTATCACCATAACTCATACGTAAGTATAACTCTGTAAGATACGTTTCAACGAGTAAATGTGATCTGCGTTAGAGATGTAATTGTGTTTTTGGTCCTTCGTTTTACACATCTCCACGAATTTGTAAGAAACTTGTTTTATCTTTTGTCTCATAAGTCTTCTACTTCCTCTGTATACTCTGATAATGATAATGATCTTTCTTGTTTATTAAGTTTCCTATTTCAGTAAAATTGGCTTCTTTTCAAATAAATATGACCTAACGAATCAGTTTCTTAAGAATCAAGTTTCGTTCTACAAAGTTCTCCACTTCACTGCGTATAGAAAACAAAGTGTTTTTTTTTTTCTTTTTCTTACATCATAAGATTAATTTTCTGTCAATTTTGTGTGCCAAGGGAGTATTCTGACATGACCATGGCTCCTGTACAAGTTCCATTACTTATTATGTACAATAAGTTGCTCAAATCTTTTGCCGAGACTAAAAATTTCACAAAAGTTTTGGCTTTGTTCGGTGAGTTACGAGGACAAGGCTTGTATCCGGATAATTTCACCTTACCGGTTGTACTGAAATCAATCGGACGTTTGAGGAAGGTTCTAGAAGGTGAGAAAGTTCATGGTTATGCTGTGAAAGCTGGGCTTGAATTCGATTCTTATGTATCTAATTCACTCATGGTAATGTATGCTGCATTGGGAAAGATGGATATAACTCGTAAAGTGTTCGACGAAATGCCTGAACGAGATGTTGTTTCTTGGAATGGGTTGATTTCTAGTTATAATGGGCATGGGAGGTTTGAGGATGCCATTGCTGTATATAAGCGGATGAGTCAGGAAACCAGTTTGAAGTCCGATGAGAGTACAATTGTGAGCACTCTTTCGGCTTGTTCGGCTTTGAAGAATTTAGAAATTGGTGAAGGGATTCACAGGTATGTTGTCACAGAATTTGATATGAGTACCAAGATTGGAAACGCATTGGTGGATATGTTCTGTAAATGTGGGTGTCTCGATAAGGCTAGAGCGATTTTCGATTTGATGAGAAACAAGAATGTTAATTGTTGGACTAGCATGGTTTCTGGGTATGTAAGTAATGGTAGGATTAACGATGCTAGAGAGTTGTTTAAGAGAAGTCCTGTAAAAGATGTTGTTCTGTGGACAGCTATGATGAATGGATACGTTCAGTTTAATCGATTTGATGAAGCATTAGAACTGTTTAGATGCATGCAAACCGCGGGAATCAGGCCTGACAATTTCGTGCTAGTATCTCTCTTGACAGGTTGTGCGCAAACGGGAGCTATAGAGCAAGGGAAGTGGATCCATGGGTACATACGTGAAAACAGAGTTAAAGTAGATAAAGTAGTTGGTACTGCTCTTGTAGATATGTATGCAAAATGTGGGTGCATTGAGACAGCTCTAGAGGTTTTCTATGAAATCAAGGAGAGAGACACAGCTTCATGGACATCACTTATTTACGGCCTTGCCACGAATGGGATGTCAAGGAGAGCGCTGGATTTGTATTATGAAATGGAACACATTGGTGTTAGACTGGATAAGATAACGTTTGTCGCAGTCTTAACAGCTTGTAATCATGGTGGATTTGTAGCAGAAGGGCGTAGAATTTTCTATTCGATGACTGAAAGACACAAGATCCAGCCTAAATCAGAGCACTGCAGTTGTCTGATCGACCTACTATGCAGAGCTGGATTGGTAGATGAAGCAGAGGAATTTATAGATAGAATGCAAACTGAAAACGATGAAACTCTAGTTCCCATGTACTGTTCTTTGCTTAGCGCAGCTCGGAACTATGGGAATGTTAAAATTGCAGAACGGATAGGGAAAAAGCTCGAGAAAGTGGAAGTAAGTGATTCCAGTTCTCATACTCTACTTGCAAGTGTATACGCATCTGCTAATAGATGGGAAGATGCAACGAATGTGAGAAAGAAAATGAAAGATTTGGGAATCAGCAAGTTTCCTGGTTGCAGCTCAATCGAGGTTGATGGTGTTCTTAATGAATTTATTGTTGGAGATGATCCATCATCTCACCCAAAAATGAATGAGATCAACTCAATGTTGCATCAAGCTACAAATTGGAAGTTGGGTTTGGAACATGAAACTGAAACTTGAAAACTTTCTTGCACATCCTCTAACTACGGCCCTTAGATCATTAACTTTTGCTTCCCTGCTTTTATGGTCTTAAGTACTCATGTATATAAGCTAATGAATCAGTTTTTAATTAATATCATTTGAATAACCAGGTTGAATCTAAGACTCAAGAAAAAGATGAAAAAACATGGATTATTTCAAAAGAACAATTCAGGGCACAGTAGTTTCTCTACAAATGTCACAACTATACAATTCAATTTCATGTTCAAATAACAGTTTTTACCAATAATCAGTACAAAAAAAAAGTAAAAAAGAGAGAAAAACACCGGAGGAACTGAAAATGAATGGCTCGAATCTTGTAATACTGGAGGAGAAAAGTCAATGGCAATACAATACAAGGACTCTGTTCCATTACTGGAAAGTGACGGCTCTCCAATGGCATTTGCAGATTTTCTTGGGGAGCAAAACTGTAACTGAAAAGAGAAACCAGTCATTTGATGGTTTTCCTGCGGAAACAAGATTCGATTTACTTTTGTCTCAGGTTTCAGGCTAGTTGGTTCATGCCATCATCAATCAGAGCTGGAGTCGTAAAATTCGCTGGGACAGGGAGTCATGACCTCTGATTCAAGTACCTGGACAACTCGATGCATCGTGGGACGTTCTTCAGGACTTGAAGACACGCACTGTGTTGCTATTGACAGGAGAGCATCAAGGCTCTGTGTTTGCATTCCTTCACAGTTTGGATTAACAATCTCCCTTGGCCGGTTTTCAGTTATTAAGAACTTTAGCTGAAAAGATCATTAAACCAAAAGCTTTTCTTAGTAAATTTCATCGAATGAATATATCCAATATCGAAACAGAAAATCGCATGTGCATACCCAACCAACAATGTTAAGGCCTTTCTCGATAAAAGAAGCATCAGTTGGTCGTTTCCCGCTCAACACTTCAAGAACCAAAACCCCAAAACTGTATACATCGGTTTTCTCAGTTGCTCTACCGCTTTGCATATATTCTGTTAAGTGGAAGTCAAACGGGAAACTCTCAGCATTGTCAAGACCAATATCTATAAGTAAGTGAAGACTCTTAGGAAGCATTTACCTGGAGCTAAGTACCCAAATGTGCCTGCAACAATGGTCGTAATATGAGATTCTTCATCTTCCAACAACTTGGCTAGACCAAAATCTGATACTCGCGCCTCGAGATTACCATCAAGCAAAATGTTGCTTGACTTTATATCACGATGTATAATCCTAGGGGAACAATCATGATGCAAATATGATAACCCTTTCGCGGCTCCTATGATGATATTTACGCGTGAATCCCAGTCCAATTGCTCGCCTCTCTCTACTAATTTAAGAACCAAACTTTCTCAGTGAATCATACATAATATGGAAGACAGCCGTAAAGGAAAGATTGGTCATACCATGAAGTGCTTCATCAAGGCTACCACCGGGCAGGTAATCATATAACAGTAGCTTTGATGTTGGCGAATTGCAATATCCACGCAGATTCACGAGGTATCGGTGCTTGATGCTGCCAAGAATCTCAAGCTCCCTCTCAAAAAACCGATCAAACCCTTCGTTTAACTTAAGAATTCTCTTTAATGCAAAGACATTGCCATCATCCATGGCCAGCTTATACACCGTTCCAAATCCTCCACATCCGATTATGTGCTCTTCATTCAACATTTCCAACTTCTTAATGATATCTTTGGAAGAGTAAGGCAAATCTCCGTGGAACATCACAATAGACGCACCTGAATTGACAGAATCAAAATGAAGCTTTAGAAGATGGCGAGAAATTTGTAAATTTCCAATATAATATGAGATATTATCTTTAAGAAATTCAAAACGGCTCACCTCCACCAACATCCTTGGCAAGGCTTTTAGTCTCGACTTTACCGAGCTTTTTATATAAAAAGCATCCCCAGAAACACATGAGTGCCACTAGGAGCAGCGCACCCACCGTTGCTGATGCACTAATAAGCAGCTTCCCAGAGTTTTTCTTTGGATTTTGACCTATAATTCAGGAGACACCAAATATATAGAATTTTACAGATTGAGCCCCAACAAAACCTATATATTGACCAGAAATTTGCTAGGATCAATAGCTACCTTTTGATTGGGAATTTGAAGAAGGGTTTCCACTATCATCTGGGCACACGACATCAATTTGCTTTCCACACAACCCAAGATTTCCAATGAAGCTGTATGGTTAATGGATCAGTTTAAGAATCTTATGAATTTAAGCTACACTGATACAGGCTAGATAAATGGTTACTATGGTTCAAAAAAATCTCAAAATATAATCAAAGCTTCGAAAAATATGCTGTAGAAATCTCTTTTTAAATCATCTTTTAAGCGCTGCAAAAACGTTCGATCATCTTACGAGTTCTTAGAAAATCCAGAGAGCACTCCCTCAGAAGGTATTTCACCGTCCAGGAAGTTGTTTGAGACATTGCTGCATAAAAGGAATTAAATAGAAAGATTCACAGGACTGTAATCTTATAAATTACAGTGGAAGTTAGAGATTAAGATGCTCACAAGTTAGTAAGCTTTTTTAACCGTCCAAGCGAAGCAGGGATAGGTCCCCTGAGACTGTTGCTTGACATATCCCTTGAAAATAAAAGTACAGAAGTGCAAAACTAATTTTAGGCAGGAAAAGATGACAACCAGTATTGGAAACGAATACTGATCTTTACTAATTGAGTAGAAACGCAATTAGTTCTGAAAAAAAAAAAAGAGGGGCGTGAGAAGATAGTTCGCAGCAAACCATAGGAAATCATGATTCTACCTGGGGAGAGAAATAAATGGAACAAAACATTTGCAAATATATAGAAGTAAACATAAACACATACAGATTTTGAAGGCCAGCTAAGTCACCCATTTCAGCTGGGATTGGTCCATTGAAGTAGTTATTCTGCAAGTAACTGCAAAAACGAGTTTGACAATTCCAATAACCATGGAAAACTGGAATCAGTCTCTAAATAAACCTTTGTACTCAGCATAAAAATCAAAGATGAGCAATTACATTTCCTCCAGTGCCGTGCAATTTCTTAATGCCGTAGGTATTGTTCCATATAAATTATTGTTGTGAAGCAGTCTGCAATGATACGCAAGCGATCAGCATAAAAGTATACTCTTAAGCAATTAAAATGAGTTAAGGTTAGAAAGAACATACAAACGCCTCAACTGGTCCAGTTTTCCAAGCTCAGGAGGTAAAGGTCCCATCATTTTGTGATAAGTAAGATTTCTGCGAAACAAGAAATATTAGGGAGCACAAATAACGAAGAGAAAACTTTTGAACCCGAGAAAATTTAAAACTTACAAGGTTATGACTCTTTTCGTTTTTGCATCACATGTAACTCCCTGCCATTTACATGGATCTGGATCTTCCGGTCTCCACTGATGGATGAAATTATCTGATCTAGTAACTGCATTTCTGAAGCTCAGAAGGGCCTCGCCTGACAAAATATATACAAGCAAAAATGGATCAAAGCCCTAATGAAAGGTCCAGGACGCTATGAATGGTAAATTTTACTCATATCTCTGTACCGTCAGGACTAATGGCTTGATATTTATTTGATAGTGTACAAAGCAATGAGATCAAAAGAAGCCACGAGCAGCAGCTTTTCATCTCACAGATGCCCATCATGGCACTGTCCAAGCATAATATAACTACTACCAATCATTTGAAAGAACAGCCTCGTCCGTGTAACGTATAGTCAGCAATTTGATGATCCCATGTCTATGTCCAAGTAAGAATCTAGACTCCTGAAAATAAAACCATACTACTTAAGATCCCTGAGGAGTTTTAAGAACATTTAAACATAACATAAAGATACTCAATTGTACTTAATTCGTACATTAGCCCAAAACTAAACAAGTTCTCAATTACATATCAAGCTCGGTCTCCACATAACTGTACATGCTCTAATATACATTTTAAGTACCTAGAACAGTAAAATTGTCTCACCAGACTCAAACTCACTTCCCAATTTCTAAAATCAGAAAGCGACTGTGAAAACTTTGCTAAAAGCCGAATTTCATCATCAAACAAAGAGCTCAAACAGCTCAAGCTTAGCATAGATAACGCAATTCCCAGATACCATTTCAGTCCTAACAAAAATAAGAACTTGAAGATTCCAAAATCCAAAACTCGAAATCGGAAAACCGATTCAACAAAAGACCCATACGCCACTCTTCACTCCAACATCAAACAGATTACAAAGATTAAAACTTTAGAGCAAAAGAATACTAAAATCAAACGAACCTCTAGAAATGGATCCGAGAGGAGGAAGAATTGAAGAGAGGAAGAAGACGACTAATTGAGCTGTAAAGCAGAACTATAACTAATGAGACACTTAAAAAAAAACTATATAACAAAAAAAAAGGGAATCGACTTTTTTTTTGGGTGTGAGTGTGTGATTTATGGTAAGATTTGAAGAGAGAGAAAGTAGAGTGAGAGAGAGTGTGTGTGAAGAAGTGTTTAATTTGAAAGATGCTTTCTTCTCCAAAGCATCTCCTTCCGCTTACGACCAATTAGAAAAACCGAAGTGGGTCTCGCACGTGCCGATTATGACCGTACGCACGTGCTAACCGACGATAAAAAAAAACCCAATTATTATGCCAGCTAAACCTTAGCTTGCCTATCTAAACTGCTCGAGATGTTGAATTCCAATTTTGGGCCCCTTTTCAAGCCCACTATGCTATATTGACAAACCATACGTAATCAGCCTACCGGTTTTATCGAACCGTACTAAACCGGTCAAGATTAGAAGTCATTGTTGTTTGTTCTTTCACCTTTGTGTTTAATCAATGGCTGCGACGGCGACTCTTTCCCTGAAACCGCCGGTGAGCTTCTTTTGCGGCGGAAACAGATGCGATAAGGGAAAGAGAAACACCGTCGTGCGAATTTATAGAGGTGAACGGGTTCGTGAGAGTATTGTTCGTCTCTCTGCTTCGACTGTGCTGTTCATTGGTTTGAGCAGCCTTCGCGTCTGCTCTCCGGCCTCCGCTCGTTTACTACCTCCGCCGATTGTTGCTTCAGAGGATGAAATCAAGGCAGAAACTGTAGCTGGTGCGTAACATTGAATGTGTCGCTACTCTTTTTGTTTCAATTAATTTGAATTTTGTTTTTGGTCGATGTTTTTGCAGTTAAAGAGAAGAAACTAAATGAAGTTGAAGTGGAAAAATTGGAAGCAGATTTCGAAGCTTACAAGAATAAAGTGTATTCTCTGACTGTGCCGCTAAAAATCGTTGCCCTGCGTGGTTCAGTGCCACCTTCATGGATCAAGGTTTTAGTTTCAATTCTCTATATTTTACTTCATTATTGAGAAATTCAGGTATATTGAATCGTAGCTCAGTTGAAATGTATGTTGTTGGGTTCTGTGGATTAAAATTTAGGAGTTTATGAGCTCACAAGGAAAGAGAGTGAGGTTAAAAACTCGATTCCGAGCAAATCTTGAAGAAATTTTCTTCGACCTGTCAAAGCCTACGAAAAAGGGGTCTGCTTCAACTGCATCAGCTGATCTGATCAACATTGGCGATTCCTGGCTTAGTTACGCAATTAAGGAAAAGCTGATTGAACCAATTAAAGGGGTTGAAGATCAAGACTGGTATAAAGGCCTGAGTGATAAATGGAAGGTGAGAATTATAATCAGTGGTTTAACAATATGAATATTTGTCTTTGTGGAATACATTTATCAGATAGATTAAGTTGTTTCACTATAATCCTATGGATATTTGGTTTAGTAGCTCTTGATGATTATATGGTGGTACATGCACTTGGTTGAAAGGTTTTATAGGCATAAGGTTATATACTTATATGTGTTTCAAGTTTCCTACTCTGCAAACTTGGAAATGTTCTTAAGGTTCATTTCGCCACTTAGAAAGTCTCAGATTCATCTTCGCAGGAACCATGCAGGAGAAAAAGCTCCTGACGGTGAAACATGGGCTGTGCCATACCGTTGGGGAACCATGGTAATAGCATACAAAAAGAGCAAATTTCAGAATTATAAATTGGCTCCGATAGAGGTCAGTATACGTGATCAGTGCCTCTTTCTCTTCACTGTCCTAATGTTTGTAGCTAATAGTTATGTCTCTATTTAAAAGATGTGAATATCACTGAACATTTATCTGGATTTAGGACTGGGCTGATCTGTGGCGACCTGAGCTTGCAGGGAGGATCTCAATGGTTAATTCTCCTAGGGAGGTTGTTGGTGCTGTTCTCAAATACATGGGAGCATCGTGCAACGCCACAGATCTGGATTCACAAGTTGCTGGCGGAAGAAACGCTGTGGAGGAAAATCTAGCATCTCTCATGAAACAGGTTTTTGCCTTTTTACTATCTCTCCATACCCTGAAGAGAACACATGATTTTAGGACATGTTTCACATAACCTCTATACTTACTGATAAGAAAAGATGATGATAGCTGATCTTTTCTCTCCTTTTGCTTATAGATTAGACTGCTTGACAGTAACAACTATTTAAAAGCTTTCAATGTTGGAGATGTCTGGGTCACTGTCGGGTGGAGCAGCGATGTGATCCCTGTTGCTAAACGTATGTCTAATGTTACAGTGATTGTTCCCAAGTCTGGTGCCACCTTATGGGCTGATCTATGGGTAAGTAACTGTCTTTGTCTCAGTCCTTGCTCTGATAATTTGAATGCTTCTTGTCTCAAGTATTATATTACATATCTGAACACTGAAACATGAAGCATCATTGTTTTTCTGAAGGCGATTCCGGCTGTCTCTAATTCTGGTAAAGAAGCAGAACAAATAGGAGGACGAGTCCGAGGTCCATCTCCACTAATCCACCAGTGGATAGAATTCTGCTTGCAACCTACAAGATCATTACCCTTCACTCGGGAAGTGATTCCTGGTGCATCTCCTTCAGCTCTTGATGGTCCTCTGGTTGGGAAACCTCAAGAAACAAAGAAAGACAGAACAAAATTAGACACAAACCTCGTCTCAGGTGTTCCTCTTCCAGAGATCTTGTCTAAGTGTGAGTTTTTGGAACCTTTACCAGAGGCTACGCTATTGGAATACCGGCTTCTGATTGATACTATAAGGAAGCAAAGCCAAGGACCTAGCCTTGTGGAGAAACTACAGGACATTGTTTCGATTTGGGTTCAAGGGTTTAGGACAAAGCTTAACTCCGAGATGAAGAAAAACATTTGAGACTTGACTATAAGTGGAAGTAAAATCATTTGTATGAGTACATGGAGCAACTTTACATGGAAAACGAGGTGCATGTTTAATTATAACAAAGAATCAAGCCATGAAGAGCCTAGGCTGCATTTACTCACATTATTAGTCATGCATTCAACACTATAGATGCCAAAGTTGAAGATGGATTGAGCAAACTAAAGTGAAATCAAAAGACAGAATAAGAAGCTGAAACATCTGTTTAACTAATTCATATTTTTGAACATTAACTTGATTATGTAATTTAAGAGGTAAATCATTATTTTATCAGACTTGGCGAAAATAAAAGGAGCGAAATCTGAGGAAAGAGCTTTAGAAGGGCAGATAGCGAATTTTGGAACCCTAACTTGACATATGTTATCATTATTTACGGGAACTTCGGAGTCAAATTCAAATTCAAAGGAAGAAATCGATTGACTACGATCGCTGTCTTTTTTGTCTCTCCTTTTACACGAAGTTCATTCTCTCCCTCATGCTTTGAAACCAAAGTAATTTTTCTGCTGTAAAATTTTGTCTTGATGTTGGTAGTGTGCTACACAGGTTCTCGGATTTGACCTTTCTTCATGCTCTTGTAGATCGATTGCAACATCAATGGGAAAACACTATGAAAAGAAAATCATCTGGACTGTTAAGAATTTCTCCTCTTTGCAATCTGAGGAATGTACTCCGATGAATTCTTAGTTGGTGACTCCAGATGGTAAGTAAACTTGTTCTCTAATGTTGCTGTTTATAGCTAGGTTTAAGTGATTGTCTTCTGCATTATCGGTTTTGGTTCTTACTTGCAGGTGTCTTCTGGTCTATCCCAAGGGCCATGAAGATGGTATTAATAAATGTTTGTCTCTGTTTCTGAGTGTTTCTGATACTGAATCTTTGCCTGACGGTTGGAAAAGACACACAAAATATTGCCTCACTGTTGTAAATCAAATTTCGGAGAAACTCTCCGAACGGAGAGGTGATTCTTTTTTGTACATTTTCCTTCGGTTTTTTCAGTAAAGGAAATTTTATATCTTATGATTCTACTTAACAAGGACTCATGAGAGTTATGTTGCTGCGAGATTTTGTGTTGTTGTTCGAAGAATTTTAGTCAAAGGAAGCATACTTGTTTTGACTTAAGTTTATGTTTCGTGACTTTATAGTTGACCAACAGTGGTTTGATGAGAAGTCTCCTCAGTATGGCTATCCAGAAATGCTTCCCCTGACCAAACTTCTCAAGAGAAATAGTGGGTTTATGGTTAACGAAGAAGTCAAAATTGTTGCTGAGGTTGGTGTTCTTGAAGTTATTGAAAAATCAGAAGTGGTAGAGGAAACTTTATTAGTATATGAAAGCATGGATGTTCATGGGTTTCAAGTTCTTTCTTCTCAGGTAACATAAATACAAACTAGATATTTGTTTGTGGTCTTATTTTTTAGGCCTAGAAGACACTTTGATCTGATATGGTTTTGCATTTTTGCGTTTTTATACGTCCATGTTTCACTTACAGGTAGAATCTGTGAACAGTCTATTTGAAAAGCACCCAGACATTGCTTCAGAACTCCGTCTGAAAAACTCACATCTGAGAACAGCATACTTGAATACCCTTTTAAGCTTGACTGAAATTCTGAGCCAATCCCTTGAAGAATTCACTGCTGAGGACTTGGCAAACGCATGTTGTACACTAACATGTTTGACAAAAGCCGGGTTTAAGTTAGATTGGTTGGAGAAGAGACTGAAAGAAGCTGGTCATACTCGGCTGCAAAAAGTTGAAAAGGACTTGAAGCAAAACTGTGAAGACAGGATTGCTCTGCTGGAGTTCTTAGATGATGTTGTTTGATGACTTTAGGTTTTGTAAGAGGAAGTTGAGAGAGTTTTGGAACTATTGGGTTTTTTTAAGGTTGGAACTTTTTTAAATTTTAGGGGAGTTCAAGACACTTGTTGTCATCGATGTTAAGCAATGTTACTTTTATTGCACTTTGTTGATCTTAATGGAAAAGGAGTAGAAAAATGTGTTATCCGTAAGTCTGAACTTTGAGTCTGTGGAGAAACTACAGGACATTATTGGACATTGGCCTTGTGGAGAAATTACAGGACATCGTTTCGATTTGGGATCGAGGTATTAGGACAATAAGTGGAAGTAAAATCATTTGTATGATTACATAGAGCAACTTCACATATGGACAACCAGGTACATGTTTAATCATAACAAAATATCATCAAGTCACGAAGAACCCCCTGTTTACATTGGAACGAAATCTAAGTAAAAAGATAACGTAAATCTAATTCATTAAGAGCCTCTTTTTAGAGTTGTTTGTATGTTTATCCAACTCAAAGTACCGTAATTGGTTTTAAAGAAAATTTTGAAGCAACATCCCTCGTTTTAAAACATAAATGAAACGGTGCATTTCATAATAAAGAAATACATGGTTTAACTTTAAATATGCAAAGTTGGGTTTTATTGTGATAATTTAGTATTGGTTATTAGTATAAACTGTAATTTCTTGAATTTATTAAGATAAATTATCTATATTTAGGGGGGTTTTGGCAATTTTTCTATTGTTTTACATTATAAACGAAATGATATGTTTCAAAATCTGTTTAACATATAGTTCCGTCATAAAATAAGATTTAAATTGCGCAGAGTTTTGAAAGTTGGGTTTAAATTTGTTGTAAAATATATTTTTGGGTATTAGTACAAGCGTATTTTTGTCCAATAGTTCTTTCGGTAAAATATCAATCACTACTTTTAAAAGCCGCCTCGAAAATCAAACGTAGTACATAGTTTTCTACTTTAAATGTTGTCGTTTGATTATTGGTTGTGTACTTTTAGATTGTAGGAGTTGACTTCTCTTCTTTGTGGTCTTGTAGTTCGACAGGAAGGAGTCTTCGTCAAAATCAATGGGAAAACAATATGAAAAGAAGGTCACATGGACGATTAAGAATTTCAGCTCTTTGTCATCTGAGAAGATTTATTCTGATCAATTCGTCGTTGGTGGCTCCAGATGGTAAGTAATGTTTTTTTTTTTTTTTTTGTTAAATTAAAACTGAAGATTCAAAATGCCCCTCAGTTGTTTTGTTTTCATAAAGACTTAGATCTCAAAGTATACTTAACACCTAAGTGAAAAATACAGAGTTACAAGATTGAACCAAAGCGGCTTTTGTTCTCTAACGTTTTGACATGATTTTGTTCATGTTAGGTTTTAGTTATATTTTCCTCTGCATTACTTGTTTTGGTTTCTGCTTGCAGGCATCTTATGGCCTATCCCAAGGGATGTGATAGTGAAAGTAAAAAATCGTTGTCTCTGTATCTCGGTGTTGCTGATTCTGAATCTTTGCCTTCTGGATGGAAAAGACACACAAATTTTCGCTTAACTGTTGTAAATCGAATTTCAGAGAAACTCTCGGAATCGAAAGGTGATTCTCATTGCATTTTTTTTTTTTTCTGATAAAGGAAAATTCATAATTTATGGTTCTACTTAACATGGACTCATGAGAGTTATGTTGCTGCGAGATTTTGTTTTGTCAATTCTTGTTCTGACTTTATGTTTCGTGAGTTTACAGAAGTATCGAAAAACTGGTTTGATCATAAGGCTTCCACCTTCGGCTTCATAAATATGCTTTCCCTTACCAAACTTCTTGACCAAAAGACTGGGTTTAAGGTGAACGGAGAAGTCACGATAGTTGCTGAGGTTGATGTTCTTGAAGTTGTTAAGAAACCAGATGTGTTAGAGGAAACTTTATTAGTGAATGAAAGCATAGATGTTCATGGGTTTCAAGTTCTTCCTTCTCAGGTTACAAAACTACAAGTCTTCGTTTCCTAGTATATATGGTTTATAGGTCTACAAAAGATTATCATCTGATATGGTTATGCATTTTACCATCTTTCACTTGCAGGTGAAATCTGTGAATAGTCTGTTTAAAAAGCACCCAGACATTGCTTCAGAATTCCGTCTGAAGAACTCACATCTTAGAACAGCATACTTGAATAGCTTACTAAGCTTGAATGAGATTTTGAGCCAGTCCCCTGAGGAACTCTCCATTAATGACCTGGTCGACGTCTATCGTACACTATCTTATGTGACAAAAGCAGGGTTTAAGGTGGATTGGTTAGAGAAGAAACTGAAAGAGGTTGGTCAAACTCAGCTGCAAAAGATTGAAAAGGAGTTGAAGGACTTGAAGCAAAACTGTGCAGACATTGATGCCCTGCTAAAGTTCTTACGTTGATGTTGTTTTATAAGATGGAGTTGAGAGAGTCTTGGATCTAAAGTGGTCTTTTAATCTTGGGGATGATCAAGATTTGTTGTCATCGAGGTTTTTCCTTGTGAATTTTCTTCTACCGAACTTTGTTCCTTGATGTTAAATAATGGAAGTCTTTTATAAACTTTTTTAAAAAATGGGTTCTAGGGTATTTTTCGGCTATTTGAGTATTTTTACGTTATTTTTCAAATATTTTGAAAAAAAAATCGGCTCCTCAGATCCGGTTGTGGGTTCAGGTATTTTTTGGTTCTTGAAAGTTACACCTGAACCTATCTAGAACTGAACCGAAACAGTAACGGATCCTAAATTAGTCTAAAACTCCCTTATGCTATTGTGGACCGGGTAGGTTGACGCATGATCTTTTCAAATATTCTCGGATAAGATCATATGAATATTCAATTTGATATTGATTTTCGATATGAGTCATTTTAGGCATAATTGAACTAGGAATCATTCCAGAGATTCAAAAATATTCTCTATAAATTTCCTTATTGATAGGATTTTTAAAATTTACATTAGAATTTAAACTTGAGCCGAAACTTTTGCTATTCCTCTCTTTTCGTAACAAACACGATTCCCATTAGTTTGATTGCAAGGAGTCTTCATCAAGATCAATGGAAAAATAGTATGAAAAGAAGTTCACCTGGATGATTAAGAATTTTTCGTTTCAGCATTCAGAGGAAATTTATTCTGATGATTGATGAATTCGTCGTTGGTGACTCTAGATGGTAAGTAAAGTTGTTCTCTAATGTTTTGACAAGTTTTTGTTCATGTTAAGGTTTTAAGTGATATAGTCCTCTGCATTTTTTGGTTTTTGCTTGCAGGCGTCTTTCAGCCTATCCCAAGGGACATAGTGATGGTTTTAATACATGTTTGTCTCTGATCTGAGTGTTGCTGATGGTATTGGCACAGAGAGAACAGGATCCGGTCTGGTTTGGTATGCAATTTCGTATGTTTTTAGTAAACCGGAATTGCTGGTTTTCACATTGGGTTTTCGGTTAACCAACTGAAACCGATGCTTGTATATTGCCTCTAACGAAACATTGTAGAACACAGCTTGTTTTTGACAAAATCAATCACACATCTCTCTCTGAGATCGCTCTTTGATCTCTAGTTTTGACATGGTATCAGAGCAGGAAGATCCTTGAGGATTCTTTGAGCTGGTTGTTCCTGTTTTTCCGGCGATAGTATCGCCGTTTTTCCGGCGACGGTGTCGTCTTCATTTTGTATCTCTGTCTTCGTCAGAGGCGATTTTGTCTTTATCTTGTTTTCAATCTTGGTTTTTCCGATCGGCGTGGTTCAGATTCCGGCGTGATTCCTCGAAGGCGATAGTTTCGTCTTGATCTTTGTGTTCTTCATCTTCGGCTCTTTCTTTCCGAAGAAAGAAGAGGTCAAATTCCGGCGTGCTTCATTGGAGGCGATAGTGTCGTCTTGCCGTTTCTCTCTTCGTCGTTGGCTTTGTTGAACTTAGACTCGTTCTGATTCGTCATTTCCGGTAGAGTTTTTTAGTCTTGGTCTCGTTCTATGTCTTCGTCTCCGTTGATTGCTGTGTCTTCACTGTGTGGTGTTCAACAATGGCGGACTTAGGTGAACAAAACAATCAGAATCAAGGAGCAGTCGTCGCGATTCCGGCGGTGGTTTCGCCGTACACCCTGTCGAGTTCTGATAATCCAGGATCCTTGATTTCTCCGATTCTCTTGAATGGGGACAATTACAACGAGTGGTCGGTGGAGTTTATGAATGCTTTGCAAGCTAAAAGGAAGCTTGGATTCATAAACAGAACCTTGGTTAAACCGCCGGTGACGGATCCAGATTATGAAAATTGGCAAACGGTGAACTCAATGTTAATTGGTTGGATTCGCGCTTCAATCGAACCAAAGGTAAAGTCAACTGTGACCTTTATCTCTGATGCACAGCTGCTGTGGGAAGAATTGAAGCAACGATTCTCTGTTGGTAATAGTGTCCGTGTTCATCAAATCAAAGAAAAACTTTCTTTGTGTAAACAGAATGGAAGAACAGTGCTCGA
>OVAX01001648.1:0-41133 GCA_900406405.1 Lepidium africanum | reverse complement strand
TTCTTGGAACCTTTGTCCAGTTCCTTGAATTTCTCCGCTTTTCCTTTGTTATCCTTTGGCTAATTTAAATTTAAAAAATTACAGGTAGTAGTAATTAGTAAATAGAGAGTGATTAATTTAAATAAGAGAGCACATGAATTGTCTCCCACTCCATGCTTTGCTTGAAGAAGGCAGATATGGGTAACATGTCAGCTTGCCTACCAATCTTCAACCTCCTCTAAATACTCTTTTAAATTAATTTATTTCTTAAATTTTCTTTTATATATATATATATATATATTCTCCTTTAATTTTTGTTTTATTATTTTAGGGTTTTGGATTGTGATCTCCACTTTCTTTTTTTAGGTTCGGTTCACTTGATCTAGCCAGATTGTGTTCAAACTTTATTCAATGATTATTATTTAATTTAATTCCACCGTTTTTTATGTCTTGATTAGCGTACACGTCGAAAATCCATAAATATAATAAATCGAATTTATACACTAATTAGACAATCATTATTTTGAACAGACAAACATGTCTAGAATAAAACTTGATTTGGTTTATAGCATCTTGTTTTAGTATATGTTAAATATTATGAATTGGTCTAATAATAGAAACAGGTGGAAGATGAATGATGGTGGTGAAATATGATTCGACAAACAAAAATAAGAAAATTTGTTGAAGGACTCAAACCAATAAAGTCGACGTGGAACATTTCATTGGCGTTGGCCATATTTTTTGGCACTTTCTAACCAAGTTAGGTCATCTATAATCTATAAATTTTATATAAATGTGGCTGTGAATTATCTAAACCATCTTATTATATTGTCGTTATTGTCATAACAGGATTTGTTTTGTTAATGGTTGTGTGAAAAATCTTATCCAAAGATTTATTGAAAAATATTGCATATTGATTGAACTTAAAATTGTCACTTTTAAAATTCGGTTTTATGATCATTTTGCTGATGTCTTTTATTTGACTAAAAAAGATTACAATCTTATTAACAACAAAACTTTCTGACTTTATTAAAGGGTCAATTTTGTCGTTTGGAAATGAACAAAAATATAAGATACTGTAAAATTTATACTATAATTCTAAGAATGTGGATGAATTTATATTCCAATGCACGAGCACTTTGAATAATTTGAAAAAGCTGCAATTCAATCAAAGAAAGTCCTGAAAATGTGATTTAATTTGCATACAAATTATACCTTTGATATTAATAATTATAAATATAATTTGGTTTGTCATTAGTATTGGTCCCCGACGGCCAGACCAGTCTCCTAATAGGAAAGGTGTGGCGTGACTTATAAACACGACGGCCAAATGTATTTATTAAATACAAAATATTATAAAATAATTTAAGAATAGTTATTAAGTAATTACGTACTCGTAGTGTTGTATTTAATACTTGAGGTGTCAACATTAGAAAAATCATGACTCATGATTATAAAGATTCATTTTTTTCAACATAGACCAACTAGTCCAATTTTTTAAAAGCAAGAACGAGAATACAAATTAGTAATTGTATTGACTCAATAATTTAATTTAAGTATTTTCGGTGATTGTCCAATAACCAAACGTCATGATTAATTATGTGTTTGTCTTATTTATTGCATTTGAATTTTATATATTATCACAATTTTTCTTTTGTGGAGCGTGTGTTTAATGACGCGTAATCATATCAAAATAATCACATTAAATGACAAAAAGATAGAACGTCGAAGAACGGTCAGATTCAAAGACCAGACTTTACTAGATTTTTCATAATTATTATCTTCATACGAAAGATAACGATGATGATTAAGCTTCGTGTGAAATAACGAGAAAAATAAACTTTACAGAAAAAAAAGAAGAAGAAGAAGAAGAAGAAGAAATTGTTCGAATACCTTTTTAAGCTCCATCAAGAGACTAATTCTTCAAACATTTTCACATATTAAATACGATTTTTGGGTTAATTTATCTTTTTATCAAGACACTTTTTGTTTATATGTATACACAAAATTATGGATAAACTGTTCGTACATACTAGATACTAATTTTATAAGAGTGAAATGTTTGTCGGCATCAAAAATAACATAATTTAAATAACAATGGGAGGAATATTATTAGATAAAGATTGACTTATGAAAAGGGGTGGGGGAAATTAAACCAATAAAAAGAATGTGAAAAAGAAAGGAAGAATAAAGACAAAAGGGTAAAAAGATGTTATATTATAAAATAAAAATATTTGGTATACACATTTAAATAACCTTTTGAGATGGTTTAGATGATTGGAAGACAATTAAAATATTAGGTTTAGAGACTAATCAAACCCCAACGATAAAAACAAAACAACCTCATCCACAACGTATAATAAATAAATAATATTTAAATACGATTGTTGACAACAATGATAAAGTCATTTAATTGGTGCGGTGAACAATAAAAGTAGTAATAGGAAAATAGATTAAGTAAGGGAAGAAAATAGAAAAATAAAAGAAGAAAAAGGAGTTAAAGTGGTGGTTCTCATGTCATGAACACATAAGCACCATCCATCATGCGATCTGTCACAGACTTATCCACAGGACACGAAAGAGAGAAGCCATTACGAAACTTGAATAAGAGTACGTATGACACGTGTCAGTTCCAGACATGTAGGTCCCTTCAATGATTTGTTATGATAGAGTATCTAATTCCGATTCAGCCCCCACTTTTATGGCTTTATGCTATTTTTATTTATTTCTTTGAATACCAAATTATTTAACTCAAACGAAAGTTAAGCTTAAGCATGCAGTAGTTATACTAGGCTTAGTTATTGGTTTAATTCGGTTTGATATAGTTTGAGAATCTACACTATGTTATGTTTTGTTTTTTGGGTTTGGTTTCAAAGAGAGTCACTGGGCAAACCCTAATCGCTACTTTAGTTTAGGGAGTGGCGACCGGAGGCTTCCTCAGCTCCGGTCGCCGGTGTTATTTTTCTTATTAGTTTTATTCTTTCGATTTTGTTTTATTTTGGTTTTTGGTCGCAAAGAATTTTTAGTTTTACATTCAAAAGAAAGGTGGTGATCAACAACGTCTTGCTGGAAACTTCCACAGCTCTATTGTTGCTTTCCCGGATCGGCCGTAGTTTTTATTCTTGCCCAAACTCTTCCTCTTGTGGGGCTTAATAATTATTTCCATTGTTTTTATCCATGTGCTTCAGTTTCACCATCATCGGCAACTTCTTCTTTAAGATTTTTTACTGGCGACTGCTTAACCTACGAAAGTAATTTTTCAGGTGCTGCCACAGTACATGTGGATAAATTTTAAGACAACAGAGTTTAAATCNTACATGTGGATAAATTTTAAGACAACAGAGTTTAAATCTTGAGGCGTTGAAGTCTTCGGGGTAGCAAATTGGCGGTGTTTCTCTGAATCAGTTTTCTGTGATGTTTTTCAACTTAGGTGGTGCAGATTTGTTTGTTATTTGTTTGCAATCTCAGCTCGGCAATGTCTTCCTTGTCGTTTCACCGGAGGTGGCTGGTGTGGTCACTCAAGCTTTCGACCCTTCCTAGCTAGGACAAATGGTTTTTGGGTTGTTGTTGGGCCAAATTTAATTTTACTTTTGTTTTGTAATCTGCAACTTTAGTCCATTGGACTTTATCAATAATATTCAGATGATAAAAAAAACTTTTAAGTAATATATATATATATATACTAAAGCGGGAGACACTTTCATTTTGACCTTGTTATAAACTTTAGGATAAAAATTAACCTATAGTTCATAACAACCCTTAAAAATAGGTTTAAGTGATTTTGTTACAGATTTTTAAAAATTCAAATTTAATAAAAATTTAATAGATAAATCTCTAAAAAAATCTAAATCTTAATAAAACATATCGGTTACAAATTCGGTTTAGATTCGATTTTTCGGGTACAGAGATTTACGATACATTATGGTACTTTATTGAGTTCGGTTCACCTACTTTGGTATTTTTGTTATTTTGATTTAAGAAATATTCAGATTTTTTTATTTTTTGTATAGAGTTTGATACGGTATAGATCGAGTTCGGGTTCGGGTATGTTTACATAAAAAATTTTAAAAATTTAATAGAAAAACTAAAATTTGATTCTTGATTTGGTTCGGGTGGGTTTTCAAATATATAGATTTAGGACTCATTGAGATATTTTGTCATTTTTTTAGGGTTCGATTCATCTAATTTGGGTTGATTTTGATTCAGTTTTTGGGCCTTTATAACAATATCTAGAAAACAATATTCAAAATGTCAACACGGGGTCTAAGAACTAAATGAATACGGATTGAAAAAATAATCAAATCCCACACTTTAGCGTGGATATAATTCTAGTATATATATATTTCAGAGTGTGAAATCATTTAAGGATTTTCTATGTAATTAACAAAATATAACAGTAGAATTTATATAATAATTAGGAGACTGGTTCGATTAAATGCGTGGAAAACATGTCCTAAATTTCTGGCTTGATTAAACTGATAGAAAAGTCTGTGGGAAGTTTTATAAAAAATAAAAAAAAACACTTAAGAAATAAGAATTTTATCAAAAATAAAATATGCTAAAAATTATAGAAATAATGATGTGTAGTAAAAGAGGGACTAAGTTGGATGAATGATAGATGGATTGTCTGATCCTTTTGTTTTGTCATCTCCCTTAACTCAACGGCCAACCAGACATGTTGCTTTTCATGTCTTTATTTTTTTGTTCCTTTTTCGATTTTATTTTTCCTTTTTATATTATATAATAATTATTCATAAGTCAAATCATGAAATGATGCTTCTTTATTTGTTAAAATCCCATTTCAATTACCCACTCAATTTCAGGTAATAATAATGTGACACAAATTTGACAAAAGTAACCAAATAATAATAATGTGACACATAAAGAGCCGTCTATTTACCACTTTTAAATTTTAACAAAGCCATCAAAATTGACGGTCTGTTTTTTATATAAGTTAATCAGAATATATACTTGAATTATATGCGGATACTAGATGAATTTTTTTTTCAAATTATTTTTATCAGAGTTTCAAACAGAATAATTATCATCAAACGAAATTTATTCTAACTGTATATCATGTATTAAGCGTGTGCTAATTAAAGGCTAACATATTCATTTAATATTCGTGATATTATATCATAGTTTGCACGCCTAATGAACTTTAATACCATACAAAACTCTCTTTTAAATTTATTTAACTTATTTTTTGATTAAACTCAATGCATCTAGAACAGATGAGATTTTGTCTTTTGTGAGGAATTATCAACTATTCGCAGGTTCTAAAATTGAAGTCACGTAACGAATATTACTCTCGAATGTAAACGGGCTCGAATAATTTGAACAATATCGAGCAAAAAAGGAAGACAGATATTTGATTAATTTATAGAATTATTGCACATATATATATTCATATGACAAAAAATCTGTATGATTAATAAGAATATAAGTAAATATTCTTCCAATCACTTCGAGATCTTGACTTTGTAAAGAGACGAATCATTGAGCCTTTGACAACAAAAGTCTACTCTAAGAATATTTATCATTAACTAATTTGACTTAAATATAAATTACGGATTCTAGGTTCGTATAATTGGAAACATAGATGAATTATATAAGAGAATTCTAAAGAATATGCGTGGATATATTTCAACACTAATAACGGCTAATATGAAAGGTAATTATAATTTATAAACATATAAAAAAATCGTATAATTATCTTTTTGATGACCAAACCAAGTAGGATTTGAGAAAAGAGATTCAAAGGTATGGTTGAGAATTAACATAATTATGATACAATTATGATAATTAACTTAAAACATCACATTGATGATTGCACATAAAATGCTTCATTTTCTTTTCTTTTACCTAATAGTTGAGTATTCTACACTATGCTAATTTGAAAAGGAGAGAAGAAAAACTAATATTCTGCACTTATAAAAGTTACTTCGAAATCAACTATTCAATTAGTCGTATAAGATTTTCAATATGTTGATGTCTACTATACATAGTGGATTAGTCACTACGTACTTGTAAACGCAAGCCATGATGCAATCTTTGTCGACTAAATATGTATGTATAGTTTTTTATACGTATATATATATATATATGAGTGTTTATATATATAAATGTAAGATGTGTGGTTGTGAAAAGAAAGTGAAAAAGCGAAGAAAGAAAAAAACGATGACCTTTCTTTTCGCAATCGAATCAGCCAAATAAAGTCGGTGTGTCTCTTCGTCCTTCTAATGTTGTCTATTATCATCATTGTGATGTGTTACCATCTTAGTTAGGTACCACAATTTTTTTTGTTTATGTCAGGTCTTATAGTTATAGGTCCCTTTAATTATACATATCATTTAACTATTTTCTTTTTTGATTTCTCATTATGGTTTTGTTACTTTGATGCAAAAAAAAAGTTTCTACAAATAAGTTAACATAGTTACTAAGTAATGATAGCTGTTAAACTCGAGATGAGTTGATCGGTTTGTTTTGAACTAATTTGACGAATGATTAAGCTAAATGACGCAGAGAATTTAACGAGTTCGGATTCCGGTGTGGAATCCTACGTCTCGCCGGAGTTCTTAAACTTGAACTCCGGATTCACTATAAACGATGAATTCAAACTTGAACTCCCTGTTTACAATCCTTTCTCACTCTTTCTCTCGTCTCTCCCTGATCTCTCTTAGCTCTCTGCTAACTCGAGATCTCTCTCTCTCGCCCTCTCTCTTCTCCTCTGTTACTCGAAAATGAAAGAATGAAAGATGAAGAAGACGAACCAGAGCTCCCCTGTTTCTGGTTTCGTTAGTTATACCATAACTACCCTAAACCGAAACTAACCAACCTATTTAATTAATTTAAACCAACCCGGTTCCGGTTCAGTCTAATTTCCTAAACCCAAACCCGCTGTATCACACAAAAGGTTCTATAAACACTTCAGATCATGACTAATTTCTTCAATAGCCAAGTAGTTTAATTAAGTTTGGTATTATTGTCGTAGTAGTACACGGGTCTAGAAGATAAAATTTGATTCGTTTGGGAAGCAATTGATCTCTATAAAAGGATATTTACATGGCCTCGACCCATCCTATAAGAATTATGATGAAAGTGAGAAAATCCGTTGATCTTCGATGTCAAAGTTTCTGTGTTCAGTAAAAAAATAGATATAAGAGCTCGGAATCAACAATTCTATAAGATATAAACCTCTAAAGTAATCATTAAAAAATTTCCTTATGTTATTGACACATTCTAAAGGTTATAGTTAGATTATGTGTCTTGGTTTGTTTGATTATTATATTTTAAATAAATTGAAAAGTGAAACAAAAACAAATGATTACGGAGTATGAATTGAAGAATTGCACGTAAAGGTTGTGATGTAGAGAGAACATAATTGGACTTCAATTTAAGCAGGGACCATAATTTGTTTTTAATGGAAATATAGGTACCAATACTTAAGAAACATATAGTGTAATTTTGTCTTTTAGGAAGGAAAGATCTCGAAGATATCTGGGTCCAAACTCAAGACAGTGAGTTTCAGAACGATTGTCTTTTGGTAAACTCTTCTGTTCTATTAACCATCACTTTCATATTTGTTTGAGTGAAAAGATAACTTAGAAAATAATGAGATATAAATTATTTGCTTTCTTTGTATGTGATACAGACTCATGCCACGGAAAATGGGCCTTCTATTGTACAATTGATAAGCCAAGTCTTACAAGCTGTTAGAAAATGGGCCTCATAATGTATAATTGGACTCCTAATGGGCCTTTACGTAGTATGGAAGGCGGTTTTTTTTTTACCATTTTAAATTACATGAGTCTATGAATAAGAGCCCATAATTAATTTTACTTTTACTGTTATAGCTTAATCAAATATTTCTTTTCAAAAGAAAAATCAAAGAACAATCTTTGTCAATACTTAATTCGAGCAATAAATGTAAAGATTTGGTCTTAAAGACCTTATCTAAGAATTTTCTTGTGGCGACTAAGTAAGAAAATTAGAAGTAATCATGAAGTCAGAATCTAAAAGTTTAACCTGCTTGATTTGTCTTTTTCAATTCCACATGTGTAAGAGTAGACTTAATCATAGTAATTAATAATTTCGTTATTTTTTTGGCTTTCAAGTTTTTTTGGTTTGCAATTGGAAAAGTTCTTTACATTTTAACAATCAATGAAAGAACATAATTTTAATTATGAGAGTGCTTAAGATGACTATATTTTCTTAATTCTATAACAATACATTTTGAGGATTTTATAATTAATAACTCAAAACTATATATTATAAATTTAAACTGACGTGTAAGTGGTCTCTAACCTAGTGGTATACACATCGAATCATATTATTTACATTATGCATAGAGTTGGTTGATAGCCAGCTAATTGTAACCAATGTTAGATAAAAAAAAAAAAAATTTTAGCTGACGTCAAAATATGTACTCGTCGTACCAAGAAGACCGATTCCTCGTTAGCGTGTTGAAAGGTGTTTTCATTATTATTATTATCATTATTTTTCTTTTCATTTTTTTCTAATTTTCTTGTTATCCAGAAACTTACTATTTGTAAGCTGGATTACAAAAATAATGCAATTTGAATTTTATTTCAATTTTTCAGGACTCAACTCTCCGAGTCTTAAGTCAAGTCAGCCATGTGCTTTCCATCTAGAAGATTACGATGGTCCATATATATCCCATAAATTACCAAATGAAACATATATAGTCCAAAATAGATGAACATGTGACAAGTAAATAATCGACTTCATGTAGTTTCCAGAACGTAAAATTGGAATGCGATAATGAACTTTCTATATTATTTTTATCGTACCAAAAGAATTATACATTCTCAGTATTTGCAATATATATTTTAGCAAAATCTGAACCGGAAATTAAAACTTATATTAAATATATAAACTTATATTGATACTAAAAACGATATACTACAGATAACTATTGAAACTACCATAGTGATAATAAACTCGTTATTATGATTGTTATTAGTATCACATAAGCTGGAGCGCACGAACAAATTAGAAACCATTTGTTCTCTGTATAATATATTTCCTCTCTTTTAGTTAGGAATATTTATAACATATTATTACTTTAATAAAGTTTTCATCCTTTGAAATATTGAATTTTTCTCATATTCACATTTGTTTGATTTTAGATTGACCAATTCTTCTACGATGGTCTTATAGTCTTATACATAGTCTATATACATACACACCCACTTGTCATCATTCTTCACTGACCTATGTCTGCTCATATTATATACATATAGACAGAGAGACGACTATAGAAGATAAATACCTTGAGAAACAAAGTTGAGAGAAGGAAGAGAAATAAACAATTTATCACAAAAAATCATAACGTGAGAGTAAAAATAATAAACATGGGAAGAGCACCGTGCTGCGACAAAACGGCGGTGAAGAAAGGACCATGGTCGCCGGAGGAAGACGCCGTGCTTAAGTCTTACATTGAAAAACATGGCACCGGCAACAACTGGATTTCACTCCCTCGCAGAATCGGTATTTTAAACTTTGTGTGGTTTAAGCTATTTATAAAACTATCCGTTTGGATTGTAGATTGATAGTCCTAAATATTTATTATTATTTTTCATATAAATTCTAATAATATAACATTTTGATGAAAGGGATTAAGAGGTGTGGGAAGAGTTGTCGTTTGAGATGGCTAAATTACTTGAGACCTAACTTAAAACATGGAGCTTTCACTGATGAAGAAGATTACATCATTTGTAGTCTCTACATTACTATTGGAAGCAGGTTTATTATCTTGATTAATATCTAGATTTCATATGTTAACAACACTAAATCAATAAATGATATTAAAATGTTGAATTTTGTTGTTTAAGGTGGTCTATTATTGCTTCACAATTACCGGGAAGAACAGACAACGATATCAAAAACTATTGGAACACAAAGCTGAAGAAGAAGCTCTTAAACAACCAAGTTAATGTCAAACTCGAGCGTGGAACAATATCATCATCATCGAGTAAGAATCAGATCCTAATGTTTCATGATGAGAACACCAAATCGAACCAAACATCTTTTGGTATGGAAGACCAAAGCATGATCAAGAACCCGATTTCGGAACCATTCTCATGGGAGCCAAACAAGGTTTTGTTTGATCATGATCATGTAGCTGCTTCATCTTATCATAACCATCATTCATCTCCATCATTGAACTCCATGAGTAGTAGTAGTAGCATTGTTACTAATTCATCTTTACATATGTCGACTCACAACAACATCAATAACTATGATCAACAAGAGATGTTCTTCATGGATGGGTTTGAGAATCTACAGGATCAATTATTCAATGACATAACCAACAACAATACGCAAGAAATTGCATTTCATGGAACCGATTCGTCGTTGAACAACAACTATCTCGATGATGATATTAGCTCTTTCATTAATTATTCTCTCTATGATTAGATGATTATTCAGTTAGATACTTATATATTTGATGCCAATGTACTTACGTTGGATCATATTGTTGTTTTCTCTCTTAGGATGTTGATGAAGGCGTTGAAGTTTCAAAACCCTAGAAATGTAGAACTTATAAGTTTTCACTATTTTATTCAATTTGAATTCAATAATATCGTTTTCTTTTAGTGAATAATCATTGGTCATTCATTTATGAGATAAAGCTACTTTTATACACTCGAGTCGTGATTAAAGAGCTTAACGTAAAGAAAATATGAGAATCCTAGGACTTGATGTTTATTGAGTTCCTCAAAAAGTTTTGTAATCATCTAAAATTCTTGTAATTTCACAAAAATTCATCATTAGTCTACTAAATCACAGATACCAGACAATTGATAAGGATAACTTTTTCAATAATTGATAAGAATAAAACCATAAATAATATTTGGCGTATATAGCAAGTGACTAGGAAAACATTAGATATTAAATTATCAATATCGATCATAAAGTCAAAAAGCGGTTGACCACAAATGAACTAAGAAGACTTTGACAAATCTGCAAGTGAATAAGCCTAGTGATAGTATCCATCAAAGTCAACACATTGCTTTCAACTTTATTGGGAGTCGTTGGGTCTTTTTTTTTCTTTTCTTTTTTTGAACTCTAACGACATTAAAATAAAAGGCCATGGCCCAAATCAACCAGATTCAAAACAATAGTAATATATAAATATTTAAAATATGAATTCACTAAATTTAGCTCGTCATATTGTAACAAAAGTCAAATCCTCTTATCATCTTTTATTATTTGTTAAAACGTTTCTTTTGTCAAGAATTCACTTAATTTAGCTCGTCATATTGTCGTTACGCCTACTCAAATTTCTGATTTTTTTTGTCGGTAACATAATTATCTACCATCTCTAAATATTTGTCGTTATTCCATTTATTGTTTTTTTAAATTGTTTTTTTCCCTCTAAATATAGTTTTGTTGAAAATGTACACATAGATTCCTCTGACTCATTTTGTAAAAAAAACTAGTATGAAAATATGAAATATTTATGTATCTTTTTGAGAGATTTTCATTAGACTATGTTTTAAATTTTATGATAAAATTTAACCTAAGATTAGTAACAACTTTTAAAAATAGGTTAAGATATATTTTGTTACAGATTTTAATACAAAAATTCAAAATTAATCAAATTTAATTGAAAAAACTTTAAGAAGTTAAAATTTAATAAAAAATATATCGGTTATTGATTCTGTTTCGGTATGGTTTGGATTTAATGTTCCATATACATATATTTAGGAAACATTTTGGTGTTTTTTCGGATTTGGTTTACCTAATTTAGTTCAGTATAGACCGAGCTCTAAATCAGATATTTTATATAAAATTTCAAAATAAAAAAAATATATTGGTTATTGATTCGGTTTCGGTACGGGTTAGATTCAATGTTCCAAATACATATATTTAAGAAATATTTTGGTATTTTATCAAATTCGGTCATCTAATTTAGTTCGGTATAAACCAAGCTTTGAATCAGATATTTTATATAAAATTTCAAAATTAAAAAAATAATAGAAAAACTCTAAATGCAAAAAAAATTGATTCTTGATTTGATTTCGGTTCTGTTTCGGATTTGATTTTTCCGATACATAGATTTAGGATCCATTTGGATATATTGTCAGTTCGGTTTCTCTAATTTAGATCGATTTCGGTTCATAAAAACAACAATTCGAAAACAATATTTTAAAATAGCAATACGTATTTTAAAATATCAACATGGGTCTAACAAATTAAATAAACGCGATTTAGAAAACCAATCAAAACAATTGAATCCCGTGTCATAACGCGGATATAATCCTAGTTATGATAATAAAATAACCTATTTGAAAGGAACATCGTAATGACTGTATTCTAAAAATCATCAATGGCTATGTGGAAGACTTCTTGGGCTATTTCTTAGTTTTAGACAAAAGTATTTTATGGGCCAAGCCCAATAGTACAAGTATACCAGCCTAGTCTCCCTAATTTCTTGTGGGTTTTCATAGTTGAGTTTAAATAAACTTTTAGGCCCCGCACACTTTCTCCATTGGCCCATCTTTCTGGTCTTTTTTACTTTTTGAGGGCCTTTAACTACGATAATTAAAAGAAAAATTACGTTGTAAAAACTGAGAAACTAAAGCTATTCCAGGACGAAGGTGGAAAAGCACTAGCTTCCAACCTTAAAGATATAAAAAAATTTTCGGTTCCAAAATACAAAATAGTTTATTTAGTCTAATGGTGTATGTGTCATTAAAAAATTGATTAAGACATATGTTCGAATCACAACTATAACAATTTTTTCTTATAAAACATAATTTTTTAAATAAAAATGAAGCGACCCCATTTTTATCTTTCGGTTCTAGTATTCGAAAACTCAGAACCGGCCCGAACACTCTCCTACCAAATGTATATGTGTTACTTTTCGTGATCAAATCAACTGAAAATAAAGTAACTTTTGTGATATATATAGCAAAATATCAAATGGTGAAAAGAAAAACTTACGTGAATAACAAGGAAATTTACGTGAAAATCCTTAAATAATGATCACTGAAAAAAGAAGATCGTATCTCTATATGGGAAAAACGAATAAAGGTAAACTTTTAATGTTGGAGAAAGCTTATGCAAAGACAAGCAGCTTTCGGCCTTTTGTTTTTTTTTTATTATTATAAACAACTTTGAATGTTGAAAAGACAACCGACTTTGACTCCTCAAGCCATATGCCAACATTTAAGATCTTATATGCGAGACAAATAGGATTTGTCATTTACAATATAGTTAAAAACATAAGTGTATATATAAACAGATTTTACATTGACTGAGACTTCAAACCCAAAGTTTTGTATTTATATAGTGTTGAATATAGAATTACGTAATATATTACTGAAAATGTAGAGAAAAATCCTAAACCAACAAAGCTTAAAGCTCTATTGAAAACATAATGTCACTGTCCTCAAAGTTCCAAACATTAAAACATAACTTATTCCACAAAGAAAACATTGCCATTAGTCTCCAACACCAAATTGTGACTATGAAATTTCTTGTCTGCCAATTGTTTTTTACGTACTACATGAACATAAGAAATATAGTGAGAATGTTTTTAAAATAAGAAATGTATTTAAATTTACGTTCTAGTTTGATTTAATAAGGCATAACACTTAATGTACACAATGAAAACCAAAGTAAAAATAGGAGTGAACCAAATCAGATGATATATTAACTTATACTAAACTTTTAGAATATGAAATTATAACTTTTTAACCTTAAGGGTTACTAAACATAAAAGATTTGTTAAAAACTGCAAAAATAATAATAATAAATAAATATGGATTAATTACATATTTGAATAACATTGATATATGTTAATGTTTTATAGTAGAAGCAACGTGGTGGCAAAACAGGCCCATTGTCATGTGGCCCCCGGATGCGAAGATCGACACGAACATAACATAGAAACACCAATGACAAATATACAAATATATTATTTTTATACATATACAAGGTTGGTCGTATATAATATGGTTAAAATATAGTTGTAAAATGACCAATCAAATAAATTTACAGATGTTCTCTGTTTTCTTTTGCCATGTGAATCCCACATGCTACATTTGACATTTTGACAACTACCCCCAACATATCCATCTTTTTGTTCTTTCCATTATTTTACCCATTTATTGTTACATAAATCGAATTATTAATCTTTATGATTCCATTTAAAAGTAAATTATTGATCACTTATTTTCGAGTATATATGCGTTTAATATAAATGTCGAGTGAATTCAGAAAAGACCTTTAATAAATAAAATAAAAATTACATATACTATAATCCATCAAATCCTTATTAGTTTTAACCGGGCCATATAATACATTATAAAATATTAATTTATATTCTTGTTAATTGTATAAAACAGTTGAGTTGTTTTCAATCTGGTGATTAGGATGATCAAGCTAATGACTTGACACTAGAGTTCGATTTCTACCTACTACATTATGGTAGTTTAGAAAATAGATTTTAGGGGTAGACTTTACGCTATAAATCGGGTTTTGTCGAAAAAAATTGTATAAAACATATGTAAAGTACGGGACACGTTTGACCAAAACTAACAAATAATTAAATGTTAATCTTCCATCATTTAAAAATAATAAAATATAAGTCTGTTGATGTTTCCGATTCGAGAAAGTAGTTAACTTGAGATTGGCCTTATTTCTGCTACCAACCATTTAATTGGCGCTTTTTTAATTAATTAATTAATGTATTTGTTGAATTTATACATATTCTACAATCGATACTTTATAATATAATATGAATTAAAAAAAGATCTCACGCCCTTGTGTGTAGGTACGTCGACGTGGCTGTGATTGTATAATTTTGGGTTCATCTTTTGACTTCAATGTAGTAATCGTTGACTTACAAGTCATTTAAACGAAATCGATCACTTCAAAACCAATTAAAGCAAATAGATCATTATTATTAAATGCAACCGATTTTTTGTCAACTACAAAGATATAGAAATTCCCCAAAATGTTCAAAAGGATTAACAAATGTGAACATAGTATACAATAGTGCTAATTAAAAAGTAGGTTGCAATTAATTACATAATAATTAGCTGATTTATTGGCCGGACCCAAATTACGGCTTCTCAACCAGAAACGTCGCCGGCGAATCTCTAACACGTAAGCACTTTATAACGTAATTTTGAAACAAAGATATTGACAAAAAGAATTTATTTTAAAATTATCATTAACAAGTGAAAATTAATTATACATCAAAAAGCCACACTACATGACCGTTTCCACGTACGGGACTGAGTGAACTTTCTCTCTAAATACAATACCAAAATATAATATATTTTGATAAAAAAACACATAAATAATGACTAAGAAATGCTCAATATTTATTCCACTTTAATCTTGTAAAAACCAGACTATCGTTCATCGGGTTCACGATCATGAAACGATAGCCGGAAAACCCAATTAGAGACTTTGAATTTCCTCAAATTCTTTAGTCTTTGATGTTCACTTTGACTTCTTGTAGCAATAGAAGACATTCCATCAACGAAACTCGTCAGTCTATTCAACGCAATCTTCAATGTCTCTTCGCTCATATTAGCAAAGCAAACCCTAAACCAACCCGGTTCGTTGCAATGACATGAAGATCCAGGAGAGATATTGAGCTTAACCTCGTAAACGATCTTTTTCCATAGCTCAATCTCGGCTTCGAATGTGTTTGATCTCAGTAAGTGTCTCATATCGACCCAACAGAATAGTCCAGCGTTACTCTTCAAACACTCGATGCCTGCACCCTCTAGACCGGACACGAGCTTCTTGTGTCTGTTATTGAGCCGGATTTGGTTCTCTTTGAGGTAGTTTTTGGTGAAGTTTTTGTCTGATAACAATGCGGATAAAAGATATTGTGTTTGAGAAGACATTAGACCGAAACTGGACATTTTTGTAGCGGCGGCTACAACCATATCATCGTTGGAGTAAATCACTCCAACGCGAAAACCAGGTAGGCCTAGATCTTTAGACAAACTGTAAACGACGTGGACACATTTAGAAACATCGGTGTTTTCGAGGTTTCTGTCTTTGAGAACTTCCATTATGCTGATGAAACCGGGAGAGGCAAAAACAGTACCGGAATAGATCTCGTCGCTTATCAAATGTATCTTCTTACGTGTAATGAAGTCCAAAAGATGGTTAAGCTCGGTTCGGGTCGTTGTAGTACCCAACGGGTTAGATGGGTTGGTTATAAGGACTCCTTTAACTTTTAGGTTAAGCTTTTGAGCTTGCTCGTAAGCTTCTTCGAGTGCAGATCTTGTGATACGGAAACCGTTTGCACTAGTACAGTGGATTGGTACAATCTCAGCTCCGGTTCTCCATTTTAAATCCCTATCAAAACTGCATTTGTAAAAAAGTGCTTTAGTTAGCGTAAGGTTTCATGTTTCTTGTTGTTGAAGCAAGGGCTTGACAAAAAACTAACTAACCCTGGATAATATGGCGTAGGAAGCAAGAAAGCGTCTCCAGGATCAGTTAGACAAAACATAAGAGTTTCGTTCGCCGGAGTAGCACCTGCGGTTAGGACAAGCTTGTTTGGATCGAAAGAAACTCGGTTTCCTCTATTTTCCGACATGAAATCCGCCATAGCCTGAAAAGATTAAAGGATCAGTAAACAATGGATTAACTAGATAATAATTATCCGATTATGTTAAATAACTTAGTTCAGATATTCTTACATTTTTGAATGAAGGAAGACCATGATAATCTTGAAAGAGAGCTAATTCTCGAAAAATAGATTGGCCTTCTCTTTTGAAATTGGCTGCGTCAGGGTTCTTATCAAGCCATGACTCAATGAGATCGAAAGATAGCTGTAAGATAAAGACATAAGACCGTAAGATACATAAACTTTACCATACGATAATATTGAATACATCTACTAAACGCTGCGTTTTGATGATTGATTAGTGTATTAAATTACCTGATTCTCTGCGAGACCCATTTGGATAATGCCGTCAGGGTTCGTGATCTCGTCGTAAGGATTCTTCTCATATTCTTCCCAACCCAAAAAATACGAAGAATCTTGGCCATGAGTGTTGCAAGTAGCTTTCTTCGACAAGAGACCCATTTTTGTTTAGGATAAAATAAAAGAGAGAAATTAGATTTGTGAATTTTAAGACTTAAAGATTTGAGAGAGAGAGAATAAAAGCTTTGGTTTTGATTGGATTGTGAGTTATGTTTGTAGGTAAGCTATGATCGAGAGGTCTCTAGGCATGTGTGGGTGTTTATATATAGTTTTCAAGCTAAGCTCACGACATAAATTTGACTAGTCAGATTTTAAAAACATTATTTAATTCAATTCTTTTGTATTAATTAATTAATTAATTCACGCGTTTACATCCACCGTCCCTGAAACAACACTCAAATAAGCTCAACTTAATGAGTTATTGTTACGCTTAATTACAACAGTTTATGCCTTCTATTCTAAAGGTGGTTTAATTATGTGAGTTTTAAGTTATTTTTACTTATTATTATTACGCCTAAATTATCATTAATAAAAGAATCTTAGTAGTATAAAGTTAGTAATAGTAATTAGATGCCATACCGACAGGAAATATCCATGTAAAATGGGATACATAATGAGACACACTGAGAAAGAAAAATATATTGAAAATAAAACAAAAATGAGAAGTAATATTACAAAAGTTTTTTTTTCTTTGTAAAATTGTCATTGTTGTGTTTTGGGACTCTTTGGACTGTGGTAATGTAATGTTGGTCCACAATGCTCCATAATATAAACATGCGATTAACTATGTGTCGGCTGTTCTCGTTCAACTTATAAGTGAAATAAACTTTGGAATATATTTTTTTTAAATACCAAAAATTGTGGAATGTTTTTACAGTTTTTAAACATGCGATTAAGTCTATACATCATAGTATATACTTACTCATCAAACATACTATTATGGTCAAATTTCAATTAGATAAAAAAAAACAAATTAAACGTTTTCTCAAACCAGGTTGATATATGGTTGATGACGTGTACAATGGGAACAAGAAGAAGATGAAATCTTTGAACGAATGATATATAGTTAGCTCTCTAGCCGGAAACGTGTCGGAACTTACCAAGGCCGATCTATTTTTATTTTATTTTTTGAATAATGATGACCACTCACTTAAATTTATTTTTCCTAATTAATAATAAATTCTTTTGCCGAATTGCTATGAGTCTGATAGTTAGGATGATGCAGCTTATAATTTGACATCATAGTTTCATTGTTACCCGCTGTATTATGATAACTTAAAAAATAGATTTTAGGGATGAATTTTATACTATAGATCATATGGATTTAACCTTATCGATCGAATTATTGACAAAAAAATTAATAATAATTTTTTCCCTACCTATTTAGGCCAAGTAAAAATATCTAAATATCGAATTAAACTTTTTTTCTATAATTATAACTTGTCCTTCGATTCTCATTCTTAATTTGTATTTCCTTAAACTGAAAAATGTACCATCTTACAATACCGAATCACATTAACTAACGTGTTTATCAGTTTTTAGTTTAAACACATGTCGGCTCAACTATTGCCTTTGCTTTTTGTTCAATTAATTTTTGTTACTTAAATTTCACTTAACTAATGTGTGTGTTTATATAGATACGGTGTTCCAGCTAGTAAATTGCTAAAAATAAATAAAATGGGACAAAAATTGGTGTTGTTCAACAACTTACTAAACCGGTCCAGTAAATGCGCACTTAGTTTCTAGCTAGCTCCTAGATTAATGAGTATCCCATTGGAATTGGAAGCATGTCATCATGAGAACCAAACCTTAAGACATATGAACCGATTCAACATATAAAGCACTTTTATATTTGATCCAGTCTCTTAGAAATTATCAAAAATCAATTGTATGAAGAACTCATAAACTTTTAGATATCTTTTCCTACATAAATATATTTTTTTTAACATTCTCATTGGTTCTTGACTTAAACATAAAATTATTCAGCCAAAAGATAGTCTAAATGTGAAATGATGGAGCATTATGATATTTAAAAGGGATAATAGTTAGGATGCCGATTTTTACTTTACGAATATATCAAGAATTTACGAAAATTGACTATTGTTTTCGCTTGTCGAATTTTAAAATACACGAACAAAAAAGTTACAATTAAATTATATATGTTCACAAAAATTAGTAAAAATGTATAAGAAGAAGCAAATGAAGTAAAAAATAAAAAACTAGAGGCAATAAAATTAGAGAGACAGATCAGAATAGGTTAATTAGTTAATAACTAAATGCAATCAAATATATAAATTTACAACGGTGAAATATTGCTCAGAACAAGTCAAAAATTAACAAATCAACCTCTCCCGAGAAACGATAAAACTAGTAATGACCGTTATAAAAAAATTAGAGGCAACAAAATATATAATTAACAGTCAAAATTATCATTTTGAGCAATATTTGATCAATACTTGTTAGTAACTAATGCGTCGTAAATTTCTGATGAAAGAAAATACTTTTGGTAATAAGAATTGAATGTTGTAAAAAGTACTCCCTCAATTTAGTTATACTTTGATGTTTTAGAGGAAAAACAAAAGTTTTTAAAAGATTGATATTTGAGATTTTCAATGTATATTGGACTTTGATTTGTTTTATTTTTTCTGGTCGAGAAAATCGGCAAACCTCTAAAACGTTTTATTTAAAAAAACAATTACAAACAAATTAATTTAGAACTTGTCCCCTTCCCTGTTGTTTGTTATCGAGAAAAATCCATTGGTAAATATCTGGATGAAGTCGAAAGAATGAAAACCTAAAACCAAATCAAAAACGTAATTCGACACAATCTACAAAATAATTTACATCTTTATAAATATATGAAATTCAAATAACCCAATCTCTCGTAATAAAATCATAACACAAATGTACCCCAAAAAAATAATAGGTAAAGCTCACTTAATCTCGAAGTCAAAAAACCCACCATAATCTTATAATCACCCTCTAGCTCCAAACCACGTACTCTTTTCTCCCAGGCAACCTCTAACTTGGACTTGTAATTTACCATCAATTATGTATATCTTCTCTCTTAAACATTTTTTTATTTACTTTTTATGTGATAAATAAGGTTAAAATATCATTTTATAATTTTTTAATATGTGTGAAAATACTAAAATATCAACTAGAAGAAATAATATATTACTGTTGATATTTTATTACTAATATATTTTATATTACGGTTGATTTTTTAATTAAATTTTGAAAGTAAATAGATGATAATGTACCCTTTATCAGAAAAAAAAAGAAGTTGATAATGTATTCTAAAATATGCTGTAGTATATATATATATATATATATAATAAAATTATACTGATAAATGAATTTATAAGAAATTCCAATGAAATTACTACTAGTAAAGGGTTTGATAAACATTAAATTGCGGGGAATCATCTAATAAATTTCCGTTCTGATAAAAAACCAAAGAAAATAAAAATTTGTTCTCAACTTTTGGTTTGCATGTTCAGAGTTGCTTCGTTCTCTTACTTTTTTGACGTTGAGAATTTATAAATAAATATATTCTTTTGTTAAATAGAATTTATAAATAAATATTGGCGACAGCCTTTTGACTATTTGAGGTTTACAACAATTCTATTGTACGATTCACCTATAGCAACGACCAGAATTTCCAAATATATCTATGTTTACTTATATATTCATTCATTATCGTCGATTTAGTCAAACTATTGTCAGATTTATAGCTTGCCATAGAATTCTTTTCCAGCCACATGAGACACACGTAATTTCTCAATTTCTGTAAAGTAATTCTTTTCATAAATCACACAATACTTTCAAGATTTTTATTATCTCCCAGTGGTCGGTTAAATGTCACTGCAAATGGTTACATATTAGTAAAGTAAATAACAAAAGCTCTAAACAATTAACAAAGAACAAGGAGGAGATCACAATAGGGTCCTTATATTATCTCAAGATGCAACCAAAATGGGTCCATGTATGTCTTCCGACAAGTCCTTGCTTTGATCTGATTCTTTGATGCGCTTTGTGAACTTTAAGCTTAACAATATCACGTAACGACAAATTTCTTTGTAATTCCAAAAGGACTCCAAATCCCAATCGTATACTTATCCTTAATTAAATAATCGATCTTTTAGTAATACATTTTTAATTAAAAAGTAAAGATTGAGATCAATTAGCATGGAGACATGATCCCCATCCTCAAGAATTTAGAGATTGTGTTAGATTAGATGTATTCAAATAAATGAATGTAATACAATTTCATTGAAAATGCTTGATTTATAACTTAAATTCTAAATTCTAGTATACTGGATTACGCATTTATTTGAAATTGAACTCTAATGGAGAAAACGGTAGAGAAGGACATAACTACTTGGACAAAACTCAAATTACGATTTTATCTAGCAATGACTATATAGTTTTGTACTAGTTTAAGAAATTAATCTCGTTTGACAAATGATCCAAATTTTAAGAAATAAATGATTAGGCATGTAAGATAAGAATGAGCACGTGAAAGCCCAAACGTTTATATGCCCCACACTGTCACATATTATTTGGAGTCACGATATGAATTTCCTTGGAGTGGGTTTTAGAGTATTACCAATGTATTATTATTTTTAATCGTATAATCGATTTGGGTCCAAATCAAATTGAGTGATGACAACTAACGTGACGTTCACGTTGCTCCGATCCTCAAGCATTTCCTAGGAGACACACTCTATGGACCAATTTGCTTCACCTCTTCCATAACGTAGGACCCTTTCTTCAACCAATTCTACATTAGTTCTTTTGTCTCTTCTTCTTCCCTTCCAAACAAAATACAAAAACATCTCAATATAGTTTTCATTGTGACAATATTTTCAATTGTTATCCAATTATCTATCTCGTACTTTTGACTCTGATGCCAAGAGTTTATGGTTCCGTTGAATAAAAACTCCATTTTCAATTTTGATCATCATTATTTTGGGTGAAGTCAAAAATTGATTTTTATTTCAGAAAACAATTTATTTAGACACTATAAACATGAAAATCATAGGGGGAAGTTCTTTTGGTCAATAAGTTGATTATATTTTGCCTCCTTCTCTTTACCGTATTATTCCATTAAAAAAAAAGGTTCTGAATCAAATATTGTCGAATCAAAAAACATTAATATCGCAAATCTAAGAGATAATTTAAAATTTGGCGTAGAATAAACAATAGTTTGCAAATGAACATTGGGTGGTTAAACTAAGTATTTAGGCTTAGTGTCTATAAAATTCATTCATGCTGAACTACAAAAGTTACGTCGATACTTTATTACTACGGGATCCACGTAAGAAGACTACAAAAGTTAGGTTTGGAAATTTTTTTCTTAGATGATTGGATCTTATTGTCCAAAAGAGGTTTAAAGTTGGGTTCATTAATGTGTGTAGCTAACTAATAATGTCCGTACAAGTTGGAGGAAATAAAAAATACACACAAAATGTACACGGAATAATCATAGTTTCATTAAGTAAACGCGATTTCCTAGAAGTTATACTGATTAGGCTTTGATGTGTCCCTCTCGTGTATTGTTGTTGTTAAACAAGTTGCACACTTGGTCAATACCTTACAACATTGTTGAAGTCAATGAGAATTACACATTTTTGTCAACTTAATTCTTATGGCTTATATTATCCACAATATCTAAGCATCTACGTCAAAACTATACAAGTAACTCAAATGGTTATTTTAATGTTGCTTTAAACCATGTTTTTTTATTAAACCAAAAACATCTTTCATATGTATAATGAGATGATTCGTAATCTAATATATGATTCGTAATCTTTATAAATGGAAAATTTGTTGTGCAAGGATATATATCAAATTGGGGCAGACAAGAATTCTGTTGACTGAACGATAAATCTCAAAATGTCAACGAAGACATTAATGGTTTACAGCAATGTTTGTGGAAAAATTATATGAGACTTTACTTAGTTGCATGCGTGAGGGCTTTGTTTGTGTAAGTGTAGGTACAAGTCCAAATTTAAGTTAAATATTGTTTTGGTCAAGATACCTCTCGACAACACCATTTACACTAGCGATCTTAATATTATATATATATATATATATATTCAAAATATAAAATTTAAAATTGTATCCGATGGAATTCTTACGGTAATTTTCACTGAAAATACAATATTTTCTCTATTTGCAATTATAGTTACAAGAGACTAAAAATATCAGCTTTTTATGATGAATAAAATATTTATTTTACAAAAATTTAACCAAAACGTGAAAGAAAATGTAAGTCTGCCCCTAGAATGGGTTGAAAATTGAAGATGGTAATAAAGAGACTCAACATCACAATGAATGATAGGTTTAGAGGATGTGGCAATAAGATTTGGCTAATATATTGGGCTCCATTTCTTATTAATGTATATAACTCCAATCCTTTTTTTTGACCACTTTCAATCCTTTTCACATTATTTATCACCCATCCCTCTTCTTTCTAATTTGACGGTGATTTGAAAGTGGTCCAGTTGGCTTGCTCCTGATCTAATTTAGTATCAGGTGGTAAATTCAAATCTCGCCAGCTCTAGTGAAAATAATTTGACTATGAATCAGGCTTTTGTCGATCATATTACTAAAATAAATGAGTAATGTTAGACAAAAAAAAACATTTGGATCATCATTTTTTCTGGCTAACACTTCTTCACTATTTCATTTTTAGATATGTTAATGTATATAAAAAAGATTGTATGAACTGTAAAATCGATTATAAAACTATATGATAGAATATAAAATAATTTATGCTAATGTTGTTGATACTGTAAAAAAAAATTTAGATTTTTTAATGTAAAATAATATTATTTATTAATGTTTTTGGGCTTGGCCTATAACTTCTTCAGGTGAAGAAAAATAGTATAAAAGAAAAAGAAAAGCTAATATTAGGAGGATTAGATCCTGAAGCCCATCTGATCGTAAGAACATGATTATGTTAAACCCAAACCCATCTGAAATCATATGTGTAAGTGAATGGCCCATCCTCACGATCTAATCTTTTGTTTTATTTCCCCTCTGGTTTAAGTGTCTCAGTTAAAAACAACAGGCAAATATATGTTCATTCTTTAGCTAGTTTTGCAGTTTATATCTGCTTTATTGCTGTTTTTGAAGTTGTGTTTTATTGCATAGTTCATGTGAGCTGTAATTTAACAGAAGATGTGCAAGTAATAGATGGAGAAGGTGCAAAAATAAAATTACAAATTTTTCTACTTTCTTATCAATATAATTTGTATGTGGAACAATATTGCAAACACAGTTTATTAACAATCAACAATGACACCAAAGACACAATTTTTAACCAAAGTTCGTACAATGTTTTTACACCTACGTAATCTTCTTTAAGGCAATGTTTCTTATTCATCATTGAGAAGGAGTAGTAGGAGGAGCTCTGTAAATGGCAGAAATGGTTCGAGGGAAGAACATTTGCCTTACACCTTCTGCTTTTATGATTGGAAATATAATCCCTGAAGCACTCTGTTTCATAACACAAGAACAAACAAAAGATTCACTATTTGTCTAAGCTCCAAGCTATAACATAAAATCACTATTTCATGAGTTATAAAGAATAAGACGAAGTACCGAGATTAGTCTAGCTCCGAGCCATAACCGTTTAACGGAAGGGAGAGGTAAGAGCAAACGACCAACTCCAAAAATCGCAACTGCAAAGAAATGAAGAACAAGACTCATAGGCCGCGGGTTCAAACCAGAGAGCAGAGCGATTGGTCCTGACGAGCAAACACCTCCGAGGCTAAGATAATCGAAGCAAGCTCGACGCATTTCACTTCTTGCATCGTCGGGAGATGCCAAAAAGACTTTGTAAAGAGCTCCTGCAAGTGTATTGATTGTCGAAGCAACCGGTTTCCGCAATGTGTAGAATGATTCTATGTATTTAGACAAGGACTCTTTATCTGTTAAGTCCACAAGTGGGTTCAACAGATCGCGGAGAATGACTATATCTGACAATGCGACAGTCATACCACCTCCAGTTAGTGGATGACGCATGTTGAATGCGTCTCCTAGAAGAAGAGCTCCGGGTGTATGAATCGGATCAGCTGGCATGCTTCGGTTTGGCATTGTTCTTATGTTACCTTTCTCAACCGCTGCAATGAACGCATCACGGATTTGAACAGGTACCTGCGGTGTGACTGTTGTTTTGAGATGGTTAGCCATTTCACCACTTGCGAGTGAAGGAAGCTTTGAACCTGGTACGTCAACCAAGCAACGGACTTCTGTGCTGCTAATTGGATAGAATAGAATGGGTGATGGATCTCCAAGAACAACGTGCCCGTGATTAGCAAATGGGAGATTGCAATTCTCTAACACTAGACCCACAAAATTTGATGGCACCTCTACCTGATCAGAGAGAGTTATTGATTCAGTTGAGTGCAATGAAACAGATGACAGAAGACTATCAAAACGAATCTCAATAACAATGTCACATACTACCTTGGGTTTGCAGAGAGAGCGACGCAAGTTGGAGAAACAACCATCGCACACAATGGTAAGAGGAGCAAATGCTTTAAGCTCTTGACCATCTTTTGTTTTGTATTGAACTCCTTTAATTATTCCATTATCTTCTACCAAAGATGTCACTGTTCCTTGCTCCATTCGAACACTGAAATCAAGTATCGAATACTCAGAGTCAGATTCAACACTAAACAGATTTGTACTTTCAAATTCATTAACAAAAGCGAAGTAAGAAACAAAACTTTACTTAGGAAGTGAAGAAGCTTTCTCTCGCATCCTCTGCACAAATCTACCATTGTGAAAGCTTCGACCTGCAACGTCTGAATGAAACTGAGCCAAAGGATAGGAAAGTTTAGTGTGTTTCCCATCTTTGTAGAGAGCATAACCAAGAACTCTCTGAGCATCTATCTCGTTCACACAATCTACAATCCAAGTGGTAACCAAATCAGTCCATAGAAGTAAAATGTTTCATCTAACAAAAGATATGAACTTTAGTGGTTGATCTCGTTTACCTTCAAGCCCGAGTTCGATTAGCTTCAAGTAACCACCAGGTTGAAGCAACTCACCGACAATTCGATCAGGTTCAGTTAAGTCTCTTTCTATCACATGAACTCTTCTTCCTTCCTACAATCACACACAAAAGCTAAACACATTAAATATGATTCCGTGACGCCAACGATAATCACAAAATCGCAACAAGCAAAACACACTTATCCGTAAATTAAGAATCACGAGTTATTAAGATGTTGTTAACTTATACTTTAAAGAAGATCATATTCTTGAGATGAATGTCTGTTGAGAAACATATAGCTTGTGTTGCAAGAATTTAATGGAGCTATAACACGATGATGATTAAGTAACAAATCGAGAAGAAACCAAACTCAAAATTCTTGAAATGAAAAACAATTTCTGAACTAGAAGACAATTTCCAGATGATTCCCGGAAACAACAAGTGAAATTGAATAAAATCGAATGCAAAACCGAGATTTGAGTGAAAGTAATCTTTGATGAAAAAAAGGAAAGAGCTTAACTTTTCCGAGGGTATGAGCTAGGGCGGCGCCGGCGACACCAGCACCAACGATGATAATATCGACACCAATACCAGATTTCACAGTTAGGGTTTTGTTGATTTTGGTCCGATTCAATTTCTTACTGTTACGGCGTCGCAAGAGATAAACAAACAAAAGCGCGAACAGAGAGGCGAAGAACGTCGTAAGAATTAAATGTTCGACGACAATTAACGGCAAATCCATTTCTTCTCCGCCGCTCTCAAGCGGCCAATGCCGGTGGGTTTTTATACGTGAATTTGGTTTGTAAGGTGACAAAGAAGTGATAACGGGTTTGATGAATAAAATATTATTATTGTTTCGAGGAAGAGATTGTGGTTGTGAAGCAAATTCGTGGCTTGTTTTCAGATTTTAGTTTTGTCTTGAAGGACCAAAAACAAACCAAGGCAAACAATAAATACCGGAAAAAAACCTAAATCACAACTCACCTAAATTCATTTATTGTGTGACTTGTATTTCGGGTAATTTAGTAACAGAAATTATATTAAAAAAATGGGATTAAAAATCATTACTAACTCAACTTCTCAACTGCTAACTGAAATCCATGAGGTATATAATGTTTTTTTTGGGAGAATACAGATCTTCAAACTGGTTTCGGTTGGTTTTGTTTTCCAGATCCAAATACATGGGGTTTTAGGAGTCTATCATAGTTTTTCTGCCATTCATTCGAAGATCGAAGTAGTTATGTAGGCAATGAAATCTATCCTTGCGCTACATATCACGGAAGTTAAGATATCGACATATTGTGAGACGGTTTTGAAGATAATCAATCGTTTAGAGCAGTGGCAAGTTTTCCTACCCTACCAGGAAGAGTTCTCAAGGCTAAGTTTTTTTTTTCTCTCTCTTTCTGTTATTTCAAGAACTTTAAATCATAAAGTTGATGTTCTCGCTCGTTATGTAAGAGAGAAGAAGCTTATGATTTAATGTTGTAACTCTTTGCCTTCATGATTGTTCCTAATATAATATGTAGTTGACAAAGTATAGATACATCATTTTTTATTGAGGCATACGTGAATTTCGTAATTCAATTTAATATATAGTAAATCAATATAATACAGAAGTTTTTCTTTATATATGTAAGTTTTTGGTAATTAACAAATGATTTCCCTAAAAGGCTAAAATGATCATTACGTCTTTGTGGTTATTTGTTGTTAATTGTAGTGATTGTCACCCGAGCGTGAATAATTTCAATAATCTTACCAGTTTTAAGAACAAGACAAATGTTTATATTTATAGTAAAACCAATCCTATCGATGACCTCATGTGACAAACATATTAATCAATAGAAGAAACGTGGAAGAATATGGCCTTCATGTTTCGAATAACAAACAAATGTCACATTTCGACGAAGTTAATGTACAATTAATACGATTCCAAAATATCAAGCCAAAAGATGTGATTCCATGTGGACTCAAATGTTTTAAACCCTACCAATCAAACCCCACAAATTAACCACAATTATAATGTTCGAAAAATAGACGCTCACAGAGGAAGTGATATTAAGCAAATATTACCGAAATTGCTGAATATTACTCGGATTTTATGAGACGTGAATTATTAAACTTGGGCCCAAATATATTACGTCTGCCTACCGGTTTAAACTCTTTCACACATGTAAAAATGGGCCAGATATATTAATATATTATTTATAGGCCCAATAAACATTTTACCGGCCCATTTTGTAACAAACTAACCACACGTGTGAAAAAACTTGGATAAAAACACGTGCGAACGACATTATTATTATGTTCAAATTCAAAAGTTTGGACATTCAACTACTCAGTTCATTTATCTCACGTATGGGTTGTAACAGTAACTTTGTTTTGCCCCATAATTATTTCGTAGTAAGTGGCTTTTTAAAGTTTCAAAGCAATCAATTTTCGAATTTTTTTTAATTTAAATAAGTCAAAAATTAAATATATAAATTCCCTAAAAATCATGGAGAAGGGAATATTTAAATTTTTGGTGAAACTTTAGGAAAAAGCTGATACGGTGGGGTGTGAAAAAGAGACAAAAGGAGGGAATTTAGAAAATGAGGTGGTGAAGGTACGTTGGATCGTTGTTCCTCCATATGGTCAATAAAGCAAATTCGCATTATTGGAGTGACATTACATTTTTACAATCATCTTCTTATTTTTCTTCGTACTTAATAAAAGAATAATGTATCAACTAAATTAAAGTGACATGAAACCTAATTATTAGCTTTGGGTCATTTCATCTCCATGCACATTCTCTTTTACAAAAGATTAACATTTCAATCGATTTGCAAATTATCAACGCTATCAAATCAATAAGAGCAAAGGAATAGCAAAAGAGATTCATTGAAATTCATATGTTATAGAGAGATTCATTCTGTTTCACATGAATACTACTCAAAAGAAACATATACCGCTCCTAAGCAAATAACTATTTATACCGAATAAAACTAAACCGAATTTTAATTCAAACCGGATGAAACCGGAGACAAGCCGAAACACTTGGCAATTAAACCAAGATAAACCAGAGTTAGTTAGTTATCAGCCCAAGCAGCGAAAACAGGCATCTGAGGCAAACTAAGAGCAACCGTCTTAAGCTCAGCATTAGGGTTTGTAGTCCAAGAACTCATATTACCAACCACATTTGCTCCAAACATCTTAGGACCAACTTGAGGCAATGCGAAAATCGTCGGAAAACTCAAAACTCTGTCGGGACTACTCCCTTCTTTACCCGAACCACCGTCCACAACAGCGTTCAAAGCGGTTTGGTCGTCGTTGTTGGTTACAACGATAGTGTTGTTGTTCCTTCGAGCTAACTCTCCAGATAAGAGTGTGTTACTAGACATTATACGTTCAACATCATACCTCGTTATATCAAAGTTAGTCACAGCATTTGTGCCACGAAACTTAATCGCTGCTACATCGTAAGCTTCTGCAGCTTCTTCTTGAGTACCTATTAACAAAAAGATACCGTGAGTTACAAGTAATTCAAAATGATTAAGCAATAAACAAAATCATCGGCTAAAAATTACCAAAAGTTCCAAGGTAGAGATCTTTGTTTCCAGCAACTCTACCAATCCGAGCTTGCCACCTTCCATGCTGGTGATGTCTATTATAAATATAAACATAAAGTCAATATTTACATATAACAAAGAAAACAGTATATTATTATGTTAGTGAAGTGTAATAATATAAAGGACCTTGTAACGCCTCTATAGATAGAAGCACCCCTAGAGAAACCACTACTTTTTCTTCTCAAGTGAGCAACATATTCTTGTCGAGTCATGTTCTTCATGTCTTCGATCTCTTTTTGATAATTCTCCACCTTTAATAAAATGTCCATTAACGTAATATAAAACATTAAGGTCAAAAGAGATATAAAGTAAGTAAATAAAATAATTTAATAAGGAGAAAAAAGGATTACAGAGAAATTGGTGTGAGTAGAGGGTCCCCAGTACTTGAGTGCAGCAAGATCATATGCTCGAGCAGCTTTCTCCTCCATATCATAACCTCCTAAAAAAGATTCAAACAAACGTAAACAAAATTAAAAAAGCAGTCAAAATCCATCATTATTTTCCCGAGAAATTTGAGGGGGAAATCATGAATCCATGAAGATTGAAGTGTGTACTTACCCAGATAAACTAAGAAGAAGATCATCAAATCATAATCACACATAAGAAGAAAAAAAGCAAATGTCAGATAAATGTTAATTAATATATTTTATAAAAAATTAATTATATTATAATAAACCTTGTCTTCCTTTTCTGCTATGACCTTCCTTCTTAAAACTATTGTCCCATAGATGAGCTTCATATCTACCAGTCCATCTATGTCTGTTTTACATGATTTAAAAGTATAGAATAAGTACAGTAAACATTACTAACTAAAGTCAAACAATATTTAATATTATAAAATATAGTAAAAAACCTTGTAACGCCTCGGTATTGAGAAGTTCGTTGTCCAAAAGTATCAATAGATTTCCTATGAACAATCTGCTTCTGACCAACAACTACAACTTCCTCTTGTCCTCTCTTCTTCTTAGCAGCCGACATTGTCGTAGTCTCAAAACCAACACTTGTCTCCACAAGAGGTTCAGAGATTTGAGTGTTGTTTTGGTTTTGACTTTGGTGGTTTTGGTAGTGGTGAGAGCCAGTGATGCAGCTAGATTGTGACCCAGGGCTCATGGATAAGCTCAGCGACTGTTGAAATTCCCCATATACCCCTACATTAAAAGAACCTCCTCCATGTGTTAAACCAGGGTCATTCTCGTAATTTCTTGTTTCTTCTTCATGGTGGTTTCTGGTTTGAGGAAAGCTGAAGAACTCTTGAAAGTTTGTAGTTGTGTTGGGTTCATGAGTGGTATTGTAGAATAAACTATCTAAACTAAGATCCATGGCTTCTTTGTGACTTGTGTTGTTTTGATGGGTCCCAAAGAAATCCTCCATCTTGGGAGATGAATCTAAAAACAACCAGAAAAATATTCTCAGTATATAAAAAATAAAACATAAATCCTTAAAACCAAACATGTTCCCATCAAACAAGACACAACAACAAGAAGTAAGACTAAACACTTAATTCACAAACTTATAATTAAATCAATTCACATTATACTAACCTTGATGATGATTTGAGTGAGAAGATCTGTTGAGAGCTTCCATTAAGCAAAGAGAACCATCAGATCTGAGTGGCATTACAGACATGTGAGAATAGATTTCACCAGTTGAGTTAGATCCATAGCAAACTCCATAGTTGTTACTGTTGTCACCAACCACAAGTTGTGGAGGAACAGAAGAAGAAGAAGTAGCAGCTGAAGAAGTTGAAGATGTGTAAAGAGTTTCTCCTCTTCCACCCATTTTCATCATATTTGAAGACAATGAAAAACCTAACAAATTAGTCGTATTACTATGATTATTATCATCATTATCACAAAAAGACTTCATATTATTTTTCTAGCTTCTCTTCTTTCGATAATGTAACTTCACTCACTCTCCCTCTCTTACTCTCTTTTTAATCTCTCGAAGTAGTAAGCTAAAGCCCAATCATTGGTTACACACCATTTTTCTTTGCGTAAGCTTATCTGCAAAATCAAAGTTTTGTTTTGTCTAAGAGAATCAAAGGAAGAGGGCTGTTAAGATATAGAGAGGGTTTTTTAGAGGATATTATAAGAAAAAAGAGAAGAACAAAGCACAAATTTGCTGTTTGAATCCGTTGGGATCTGTGTTCTTATTGAGAAAGACGTTTCTTTACTTTTATTTTGTTTTTATTTTTAATTTTATTTTTCGCTTTTAGCCCTACAAATTCCTATCTTCCACCTTATTGTTATTTTATTTTTGTAAAGTCTTTAGAAACATTTCAAACTTAAAATTTTATGGCTATCAGATAAGTAATAATACAACTAATAACAGCAAAATCACACTATCGTTTTTTTTTCCGATAAAGGACGCATAGCGCGTTTTATTTCAATTATTTATACATAGTATTATCCTTTATCAAATTTGATTGTGAATTTATATATTAATTATAACTCAACTCTGTTTTTTTTTTCATTTTCTAAGTAGTTATTCTTATTTAACACATATTATATTTTTTGATATATCTGATATGTTCTACATCAACCATTGTATTACAATCATTCATATCTTTGTGACCTATAAGTTTTAAACTAATATATTCAAGATGTGTCAAATAATAATAAAATACTAATATTATCAAAATTCTTTCGGAACTAGGGTTTCAAGAAACTGAAACTGAAGATTATTAAACCTAATATCTATGAGATAATCTAAACTGGTTAAATTTCTTCAGATCAGTAGAAAGATTGTAATCTAGAGTAGATAATAAATCCCTTCGAGTTGGTACGATGGTGGTAGGGCAGTAGTACGCACTCGCTAAACATTTTATATATATTTTGTGTGTATATATATATATATGACTTATATATAAAAAGCAAAAAAAAGTTAAATTAATAATAAAACTTTTTCTCTCATGAACTTACGTTTCATTATTAGAAAAGAAAAGAAGACATACGAATACCAATTGATAATCCGACAAAACTTATACAGAAGTTCATAAAAGAGTGAAGAAAAATCCAAAAATTTCTGATGACACAACCGTAGAAATTACGACGAAACTTTTGGTCACGGCTCTAAATGACCCGACATATATAGCTCTGTATCCTTTGAATTCATCTTTTTATTACATTAACTTCCAAAATATCAAAAACCAAGTGGGTCGCTACTTGTATTTATATTTAGAATTGCAATACTTATAACATTTAAGTGTACACAATGCTGTCTCTACATATGTGACATGTTTGTACCTTCACCAACAAATTATGATCATTTGAGTAAACACTTTTAACCGATCCATAAAATAGGACTAGATCCCAATGCAATATTCTAGGATTTGGTTTTAGATCAAGAACATTAGTTTAATAATTTTCTTCGAAACAATAATCAAAACATTATTAACGTAACGTATTTTGTATATGTTTTAGGAATGAGTTTTTTTTATGGTTTGTACAGTGAGAAGTAACTAGATATGTTAAAGGTTTACGTACAGTAAAGGTTCAAACATACGTAGGGCCTATGATGTCTGCCACAACCAGCTGTAACGTAGGATAAGACATCTCTACGGCGCCGTTTTGGGTGAAGAATCACCCATCTATCTTTAATCACTTTGACCTTAATTATTTCTCCTTTTGAATTCTTTTATTGAAAATAAGTTTGTAAACTGACTAATTTTCGTGTTGATTTATGGTAATTTTCAAGACTTATTTTTGTGAGAGTCTTTCATCAGAATTAATAACAAACTACTGTTTTCCACAAAATTGCATTGATCAAACTCTATTTAGAGTCCAAGTTTTTTATAATTCAAGAGTGTGAAAGTGCTAAATTATTTTTACTGGAAAGATACAACTCACGAATACACTTTTTCTTAGTATATTCATATAGATAATTAGATAAGTTCATATCCGTGGTAAGGCATGCGAAAAAATTGTAAATTAGTTTCTAATATTTGAGAAATTGAATTCACGAGCATGATAACATCTTAGATACGTTCTTAACATCCGACTACAACAGTTCGGACGATTGATAGTCTAAATTTATCTCTATATCTATTTTTTAAAAAATTTATATATAGTAGAATTGAGTTGAACTCCAAATATTTGAATCTAGGTAAAACATGTAAATTTTGCAATTGAAAATGTTTATCAACTACTTTTGTTTTATGGACTGGTTTGAAAAGTTAGGTTTGGTTTGAGTAATTCATTAATTTATTTCAGTTTCCATTAATATAGATTCGAAAGATAACAAGGAGAAAGATATTGAATGTTGATCATAACCATGCCCTCTCTGGTTCCTGCTGGATATTTTGCTTTCAATGTATAGTCGCTGGTCAAATACCTGCAAGCTGCAGCAGAGAGAATTTAAACAAAAATCAAGAAAAATAAATTTTATATAAATGGATTTTCACGACTTAGTCCATTCTTGTTCGATGAGGTCGAAATATTATACTATGGTTAACTGGTCGAATTTTATGTAATTATTGAACCCTAATTATTCAAAAAATATTATGGGTAAAAAGGGTATTTAAAATTTTCGATCAAAGTTAATATTCTCATAATGATTAATTAGGCGGTGGTAATCCTTAAAAGCAAAAAACTTTTATTTTAATGATTAAAGCTTTAAAATTAATTATCCTTTAATGAACATACTTAGACTTGATTCTCCTCCCCACGAGAGAGATATCATATCAAATTTTCCTTCAACTATAAGGTAATACCACAAAATAACAGAAATTTTTGTTGAGGTGACAACAATTTAAATAAAAAACGTTATAACCATTTATATATTAATTATCTCCATTATATCATACAACTGATGATCCACAAACAAAAACCTCTAAGTTAATTTCCGGAAATAGATTAATTAAGATTGATTATGTATCCAAATATAGTATTAACAAATAATCGACTGAAATGAGCAATGATTTAGATATATTTTTACCAAAGATAAATAAAATTTTGCATGAAAGTGATTTACGAGACAGAAATTCTCAAGTGAATGATTTTGTTGGAAGGAAAAAAAGGATAGTGGGAGCAGTTGTTTATATGCACGAAGAGGTCCCTCTTTCGTTCCTTTGATTTTGGTAATCATTAATAAAACAATTCCACCAAACAATTTTTTAATTAATTTTATTTTTATGTCTTTTCCACAATAGTTTTCTTAGCTTTATTCTTTCTTTTGTAATTAGAGTTTTTCTCTTCGTTAAACATTGAAAACAATTAGTCAAACGACGACATAACAATTTAAAGTCAACAAGCGCCAAAAATAGCGATAGAGACGCTATTCAATTTTCTTCTCTATTCACAAGCGAAGCAGCTGTAGATAGATAGATATCTTTAGGACAGAGACGAGTCTTTGGCTTCATGCTTATCAGGAAATGACTTTTATACCCTTGTAAAATACCTATAAACACAATTTTATTATATTTATCTTGAATTCTAGTGTCACAGAGATTTTGTAAGATCGAGATGTATTTACGTACGGTCCTAACTGTATTAAAGGTTATTGACCTCTTGTTCAATTAGGACTACACGAGATTTATTCCTGAACACTGAACAAACTCAACATTTTGTGAAGGTTTATTTTTTTTTTTTTTAAAAAATTAATCAAAGTTTTAAAACGTATTTTGTGGTTGACCAAAGCAAAATTGATCTCATTCTGGTCCACTTTTTTATTAGAGTACGGAGTTTTTTAAACAGATAAATGTAGTATCTATAATCAAGTGCAACATATAGAACTATCCATAAAAGCAGAAACATTTGGTTGGTAATGTCAGCATATATATTATTAATGCTAAAATCATTAATTGATATGAGAATAAAACTCCAGAAAGTTTTAAAAATTTATATAAATATATCGTATCTCACATGTGAACTAGTTATTGAACTTGAAAACTCACACACGTACAAAAATAAAAGATAAAAATTGAAATTAGGACCACAATTATTCACATAATTACCCGAACGAGACAGGAATGCAGGAGATTTTGCATGTCTGATGAAAGAGAAAGGAGAAACACAATAATAGACAAATCATTAAAAATCACACAAAAAAATAAATAAAAAATGTGAAGAGAGATATTAACGTTGACGTTTGATGAAAGAGAAGGGTAAAATTGGAATTTAACAATGAAATGAGAATCCAACACGAAATCTAAAATTAGATTTTGCATGCAGAGAAATTCAACTGCCAAATACACAGAGAAGATTAGAGAGTGAAGACAGCGACCACTTAGCAGAGCATGTTTTCTACTTTTTTCTTTTTCTTTTTTTCATTATTTTTATTTACGATTCGCATGCTTATTAAAAGCCCATTGGGCCTTTTTCTTCATCTGTATTTATTTATATTATCTCATTTTTTTGTCTTATATCCAGTCTAATCTTGGACACTTTTATTCTTTTTTACTTAATTTAACTAAAACTAATTATTAGCTTTTGTCCAACACTAATCTCAAAATCTGCAAGCTTCTTTGACCTATATGACTACAAAAAAACAAGATTACCATAAAATAATCTGAATATACGGAACATTCTAATATAAGTATAGGTTAATAGGATTTGTAGTTTTTTAGTTATTATTGTTTTTTTTTTATTAATTGAAGAATAAAAAAATTGGTAGGTCTGAAATGTCGTAGTCCAAGTAATCGATGCTAAGATGTCACGTCACATCTGAATCCTTATGTCATTCTCTCTTTATTCTGCATAATCCATTAAGCATGGATTGGATCCATCCTTTGGCGTCATCTCTCGACTCGTTTACATATTATTTATTCTTATTGGTTATTAGATTTCATTCGCATTTATTATTGATTAATAAAATAAATACAACTGAAGTATTTTTCTCTATAAAGGAGCCCTACGTATTCTATACATGCAAAAAGGTTATAGCTACTTCACTCCGTTGAAAAGAAACTCTGTAATCAGACTATCAGAGAGATAGATTCTTACTATTTCTTAAAAATTAAATCAAATTTTATTAGTTAGATATTCTTACGCAAAATTTGACAAAAAAAGGTACTGAGGATTTGTAAAGTTAAGTAGGTCGCTCTCCTTTGTCTAAAGGGTAACAAAACTTATCATTTAATTTTCTTTTTATTAATACAACTAATTATAGATTCTTTTTTTTGTAGATCCAAGATTTAAACAAGTATTATTGACTTTTCCTCTAAACCTAAATCAGTTGTTGATTTTGGATTTCTTTATGCTTCAGTGTTGTATATATATATCGGATATTCAGATTACAGTAACATACTGCATCCTGATGAAAATTTCATAAACAGAAGAAAACTCCAAAACCCTAATAAATTAGAAAGGTGACTCTTTTACTGAAATATGTCTCTCAACTTCTGCAAGATCCTCTTTGAATTGCCTTCAAAAACTATAATTTTTCTTTACACTGTTTATTGGCTTTGGCTTTTCATGAAAAAAGCAATAAGAATGAGACCAAAGAGAGAGCTTTGTGTCTGATTTTACCCTTTATGTTTTTATTTATTTATAATAAAAACAAAATAAATATAGCCAATAGTTTGAATCGGAATGTACTGAATAAGACAGCCATCCAATTATTTTATTTTCCATTTTTTAAATTCATTTTGTGTTATTGATATAAGTCTTTAATCAATATTGTTAATATATGGAGGACAGGTTGGATCATTTGTTAAATTCTATCCATAAACAGACCTGGTCTTCAAATTCTGCATCCATATTTATGATTTATATATATAGAAACTTTTTTGCGTGTGGGGTTAAATAAATTAATTACAAAGATGAAATTTCTTGAAAATTGTATTTATTTAAGTTTAAATTACTGTACGAGTCTGCGAAAATATAGTTTTCATATCCACATTATTGGTGACATCATTATTATTATTATTCTTGTGTCTTACTTTTAAAATTTGGATTTAGAGAAAATGTCAAAAAGATGTTGACAATGAAATAATTCGCTGTTAAAGGTGCTAGACGTTTATAAAGGCCCATTATAGAATTTGGTCATGAAATATTGGGTACCCATTTTAATGGGCCTAAATTATGGGCCTTTGCTGGATTTGCCTATTTTAAAGAGCTGAAGTGTTTTTTTCAGGTTAACCCATTATAGTGTTCACGTTAACATTCACTCTACAAAATTTGTTAAATTTGATTTTACGATTACTTGAAGCCATTCTTCAATCAATCCAACGCATGATCTATTCACATACGTCACTATAGATCTTTCGTATTCTTTTCATGTAATTTTGTCGTGGATGAGGATACTTGTCGAGTGTATGCATGAACAAAGATATAGAGAGCAATGTACGTTGAATATGTGTGTCATCTTTAGACAAATTGGATGAAATTGAAATGGCGACCCATAGGATTTGTTATTAATTCGATATAAAATTTAATAACAAACAATAAAGAGAATGAGAATATGAATATATCTTGTAATGGAGCCCATAGTTTAATGTCTTTTTGTGTCCCATATCTCCTTACGAACCTTCCATTTCGATGTAAAGGTTGTGTTCATTTTGGTCTCTTTATGTAATTAATTTGTTTTCATCAAAGTTCGTATTGAAAGATATGATTTGGACCCATGCATGTTTACGCTAGTTTGCTTCCTACCAACAAACACAAACTAAATTGCTTCAACTTTAACTCTCCAAGAATCAATAGTCTCTTTTTCATGTGAATTAATTACAAACCTGTAGCACTGTGTTTTGAAAACATGCTAAAGTTAACAAAAAATGCAGTTGAAAGCTATAATAGGATAATAATAATACAAGTTGATAGTCATAACTAGCTAAACGAACTAACTATATAAGATACGTATAGTTTCGCACATCGAATTTATTAATTCAGTTACTTTAAACATGAACTGTTTTCTGTTAAATAAATGTACATATCAACGGAATTTATTAGAAAATTAGAAGTACTAAACATGTGAGGGTATATTATGATAATATAATGTATTTAATTGATTTATATTGTACTATTGTAACATATACGAGTCGGAATGAAATAATATTTTGTTTCGATCCGGACATTTAAGTTCGAATTGTTACTCAGCATTGTTTAAAAACTCACTTTCTATTTGATATTCTGTAAAAAATATTATTATTTGTATAAGAAATTAAATTAGTATGGAACCCAATATTTTAAATCGACGAATTTGAGCTCATTCTTAAAAGAAAAAAAGCAAACCAAACTTATGGATTATTCCTAACGAATATAAAAAGTGAATCGAACTTCTAATTTTTAATTTGACATTTGATTTCAGAGTTAATTTTGATTATATTTTCACAAAAATTAATTAATGTAGTCAATACAATGTCGAAGTTTTTTTAAAAAATCAACCAAAAAAAAGTTGAAGTTTTAATAATCGGTCACCTCCAAACTTCAATTAATTAACGATTTTCGCTTAGTTAAAATATATATTTTTCCGGTTTTTAAAAAGTAATTTTTTTTATAATAATATTTACAATATCTAGGTATAAATGCACACGGCACAACTAATCAAAAAGAGAAGAACCGAATTAAATAAAAGAAGAGTCCACATGTAATAGTAGTAGAGTAGAGTAATGAGCTTTTTAGGTTTTGACCAAAACTAAAAAAATTTAATACTAAAACAAAAGTCTTAAAAACAGATTTGACGACAAAAACTACTTAGGTGTCTTCCAATCTAAAGTGCCTAAGACTTATCACTTCTCTCTCACCTATCATGTCGTCACTTCTTCTTTTGGGTCCCTTATTCTCTCTCACATTACCCTATGTTCATTTCCCCACCACGTCTTACCCAAATTTACCTTTTTACCCACTTTTTTAATTTTATTTTAATTTTTCCTTATTCCCAATGTTTTGTTTCTTTTCTTGCCTTAAATTATTACTTTTCATTGATTTTTGTGGTTTTTTTTCAATCTGTACCCAATAATTGAGATGTCTAAAAACACAAAACTAGTAACACGTCAAACGAATACTTTCTTTTTTTTGAGTTAAAATTCGATTTTTGGTTGTTTTTGAATGTTAAAATTATTATTAGTATTTTTTGAATGTACTTATTATTTATATATATACTGTTACACGTTTTTTCCTTTAGCTAATGGATTTTAACTTGATAGTTCTGACAACAACACGCTCCTTCTTGTTACCATGATTCCCAATATTACTTAATTAGTCTATATTATAAAATATTATTATTATCACTGAAAACGAAACGCATCAATACCGTTTACTTTTGAAAACTCAAAAATATATATATATTTGAGTCACGTAATGTGAGATATGATATCTATAAGTACATACATACTCGAATAATGCGAGATATGATACAACACAAAGATAGTACTATAAAAGTAACAATTTCGTGTAATGATTTGAAATACTGTTTATTTGTAGACTATCAAGACATGTAAAAATATTCGGATATGTTATGATAAATAAAAAGTCTGCTTCCATTTCCCAAAAATGCCTTGGTTATGTAAATAATGAACTTTATTATATTTAATATCATTGGTTTTGTAAGCTGAAGCTGTAGGTCTCTTGTGCAGCAGAGGGCTCTATGTAACGTACAAAACGTAGCCCGCAAAAATTTTAATGTAAAACATTGCATTAGCTAACTTCACATTGATATTACAAAACTGTAAAGTCTTCATAAACTTGTCACTAAACATTACAGTTTTTAAATTTTTGATAATAGAATACCGTAATGAACGTTACAGAATCATTAATTATGAAACTGGAGAGTGTCATCGATGCATGCATACCACTTGTGACTTTTTGTTGAGTTAGTTTCTTTTACGCAAAGCTTTAACTAACATATACGTTTCTTGTTGGATAGGTATCGGTAGTAACACTCTTTCCATTGTTTTTAATTTCACTTTTCTCCATAACCTACGTCAATATTCTACTTTAATTAATCTTTTTCACTATAATACAAAATTATGAACTAAGTTATGGTTCTTAGTTCGTAAAATTTTTCTCTAATCATTTCAATAATAATTTATAAAAAAATATATACATATATATGTTCGGTTAAGCTAGTGAAGAAACTCAAGAACTTAAACACATTATTAATTAGTTTAATATTCTATTAGCACTATATGTGTTACTTGTTGTAACGTCAGATTAATTTATGACGTAAGAACAAATGTTTAACACCACAAATTTATAATAAAATTAATTAATATAACCAACGGCCGTATATTCCGTGAAAAAAAATTGTTCTACGTAACTAAAATCCAGCTCAAGTGTTATAACCGACACAAAGCAAACGTTTACTAAACACATCAATCAAAAATAATTATACTCAAATTACATTATTGTTTATACTTAAACAAACACATTATTTTAGGAACCGTCGATGTTCTTTGGCTCAAGACATAGGATTAATAATAAAATGACCAATCTGAAATATATAACAAAAATCCTCGGGGAGAAGACCAAGATGGTCCAAAAATATCATTGGAACCACGTGAATCTTGATAAATATTTGGTACTCCACTCAATTCTATTATTTATTATCTGAATAGGACAATTCTATTATTTGCTTTCCTAGATTAATATCTCACTTAAAGCTTCAAA
>OVAX01001647.1:0-41141 GCA_900406405.1 Lepidium africanum | reverse complement strand
TGAGATCTGATCGTGGAGGAGAGTACACGTCCAAGGAATTTCAGAAATACTGTGAAGATAATGGCATTCGGAGACAACGGTGCCAAGATCCCCGCAACAAAATGGAGTAGCAGAGAGAAAGAATAGAACAATTCTTGAGATGGCGAAAAGCATACTAAAAAGTAAGAAACTTCCTAAGAAATTTTGGGCTGAAGCAGTAGCATGTGCGGTTTGTTTATTAAACCGATCTCCAACAAGAAGTGTCTCGGAAAAAACTCTACAAGAAGCTTAGAGCGGAAGAAAGCCCGGTATTTCTCACCTAAGAGTCTTTGGAAGCCTAGCTCATGCTCATGTACCGGAGGAGAAGCGAAGCAAAGTAGATAATAAAAGTGAGAAATACATCTTCATTGATTATGATGAAAATTCCAAAGGTTACAAACTCTATAATCTGAATACAAAGAAGACAATCATTAGTCAAAATGTTGTCTTTGATGAAGAAAAGAATGGGAATGGAAATCGAATGATAAAGACTACAACTTCTTTCCTTTAGTTGAAGTCTATGACGAGGAGCAACCAAGAGAAGAGAGTAGTACTCCACCAACTTCACCAACCACAAGTTCTCAAGGAGATGAAAGTTCAAGTGAAAGGACTCCGCTCTTTAGAAGTCTTGAAGAGATTTATGAGGAAACTGAAAATCAAGACAACCTTACTTTGTTTTGTCTGTTTGCGGATTGCGAGGCTATGAACTTTCAAGAAGCAATTGAAAAGAAGACATGGAGAAATGCAATGGATGAGGAGATTAAGGAAATACAAAATAATGATTCATGGGAGTTAGCTTTACTTCCAAATAGGCACAAGTCAATCTATGTGAAGTGGGTGTACAAAGTGAAGAAAAATTCTAAAGGAGAAGTTGAAAGATACAAGGCAAGATTAGTAGCAAAAGGCTATAATCAAAGATCTGGAATCGACTATGATGAGGTATTTGCTCATGTTGCTCATCTAGAAACTGTTAGGCTAATCATTTCATTGGCATCTCAAAATCATTGGAGAATACATAAAATGGATGTCAAATCAGCATTTTTGAATGGATAACTTGAAGAAGAAGTTTACATTGAGCAACCACAGGGTTACATCGTCAAAGACGAAGAAGACAAAGTCTTAAAATTGAAGAAGGCACTTTATGGGTTAAAGCAAGCCCCAAGAGCTTGGAATACTCGAATTGATAAGTACTTCAAGAAGAGAAACTTCATCAAGTGTCCATATGAGCATGCACTCTATATCAAAACTCAAAATAATGATTTATTGATCACATGCCTATATGTTGATGACTTGATATTCACGGGAAACAATCCAAGTATGTTCGAGGAATTCAAAAATGAGATGACAAAAGAATTCGAGATGACTGATATTGGGTTGATATCTTACTACCTCGACATTGAAGTGAAGCAAGAAGATGATGGAATTTTCATTACTCAAGAAGGATATGCAAAGGAGGTACTTAAGAAATTTAAGATGGATGACTCAAATCCCATCAGTACACCGATGGAATGTGGAATCAAGTTATCTAAGAATGAAGAAAGAGAAAAAGTGGATCCTACACTCTTTAAAATTTTGGTTGGAAGCTTACGTTATTTGACAAGCACAAGGCCAGATATCTTATATTCGGTTGGAGTTGTAAGTTGCTACATGGAGCAACCTACAACAACTCATTTTAAGGCAGCAAAGAGAATTCTTCGCTATATCAAAGGTATCGTAGACTTAGGCTTATACTATTCTATTTCTAACAATTACAAGCTTGTCGGGTATAGCGATAGTGATTGGGGTGGAGACATAGATGATCGAAAAAGCACAAGTGGATTTGTGTTCTACATTGGAGATACAACTTTTATGTGGATGTCAAAGATGCAACCAATTGTTACTTTATCTACTTGTGAAGCGGAGTATGTAGCGGCTACTTTATGTGTTTGTCATGTTGTTTGGTTACGAAACTTGTTAAAAGAGTTAAGTTTGCCATAAGAGGAGCCAACAGAGGTCTTTTGTGGATAACAAGTCAGCTATAGCATTGGCAAAGAACCCGGTCTTTCACAATCGAAGTAAACACATTGACACGCGTTATCACTACATTAGAGAATGTGTTAACAAAAAAGAAGTGCAGTTGGAGTATGTGAAAACAAATGATCAAGTAGCCGATATTTTCACCAAGCCCCTCAAGCGTGAAGACTTTATCAAAATAAGGAGTTTGCTTGGAATGGCAAAATCAAGTTTAAGAGGGGTGTTGAAAGTAAACTTGATTTTGGATCAAGTTATCAATAAATGGGTCACAAATTGGGTCCAAAATCTGATCCATATTCTAGAAGAACTCTCTACACTTTCATCTTGTTAGGTGTCATTCTAGAAGAGAAAACAAGTGTCAATGTAGAATGTAAGATTGGTGTCCATCTATGTGTCAATGTAGTATGTAAGATTAGTGTCCATCATCTATGTGTCAACTTATAAGGTAATATTAGTGTCCATCTAGGTGTCACTCTTATATGAGATTTAGGACAAGTGTTATGTAACTTGGAGCCTATAAATACCTCCATCACATGCCATTGAAAAATATGTCTTCAAGAAAAAATCTAAGTAATAAAAATCTTCTTCCTCTTAAAGTTTTATTCTAAACACTTAAAGACTTCTCCATAATCATTATCAAAGTTTTCATCTTCCAACAATAAGACCTTACCTAGAGATCATATTTGGAAACTTATAAAAATTAAATGATAATTGTGAAACAAAAGTAATGTGTATATATATATATATATATATAATAGAGGAGTAGGGGTTCCAATAACAGATGAAATCGAATTGGGTTTAATTTTAAAAAATTTTGTTTGTAATTAATACATTGTTCCATTTATTCCTTAATTAGATCCATCTTATATGCTTATGTAGTTATTTTAAAGTAAATCAATATGATACTTAAATGAAAATTTATTTTGGTTTATTTTTATTACAAAAATTAATACAAATTCAAATCTAGTCTTAACTAATAAAGCATACAATTATAATATTATATTGAATGTAGATTGATTACCATACAAATTGATTTTGTTCCACATATGGGAAATTCTAAATATTGATATCATTAATTATATAGAATATTTCCATAATTTATATCTAATTACCATTAAAATATATTTTACTTAATTTGGTAATTAATACAAATTACGGAAGTATATGACTTTTTTTAGTTTTTGTTTGATTACGAAATCATATAATTTGCGATATACATTTGATTTTATATTTAAAGCATATAATTTTGTTTTATTTTTTGTTTGATACAAAATCATATGATTTGGAGCTATAATTACATTTTCATAATTTATATATAATCATCATAAATATATCTTTTAATTAGGTCGGCAATTTATATGAAAATTTAATGTGGATTGATTACCATACAAATTAGATTTGTTCTTAATTACTTTCCTTTTTTAAAGTAGATATTTATATTCAATTATTATAGTATTAAAGTATATGATTTCGTTTGATTTTTTGCTTGTTCTTAAAGAATATGTTTACCATATAAATTGATTTCGTTTATTAGGAAAATTAATACCATAATTAATTGAATATTGTTTCTGTTATTTTCATTATGAAATTTAATACAAAATCTATTCTAATCCCAACTGATAAAGCTTGACTACAAAGATTGATTCTTTAAAATAACATTTCCGTAATTTATATCTAATTAACATTGTAATACTCCCTCCGTTTCATTTTAAATGATGTTTTAGGGAAAAAATTTTGTTTCAAATTATTTATTGTTTTCAACTTTCAATGTAAAATTAATTGCATTTTTGTGTGTTTTGATTATTTATATTCTACAGATTAATTTCTAATTGGTTGAAAGATTATTACATACATTGGAAAACAATACCTTTTATTGGAAAAAACAAAAATTAAATGATTCTTTACTCTGTGTGTAAAAACCTTAAACATCATCTATTATGAAACAGAGAGAGTATATTTCACTTAATTTGGCAATTAATATGATAAATAAATATAGATTGATTACCATAAATATATTTTTTTAGTTAATTCGGCAATTAATAAGGAATTAAATGCAGATTGATTTCATTTTCAAAAATATTTGTGTTCTTCTTCCCAAAATACCCTCACTAAAATTGTCAAAAACAATGTCACTCAATGTAATATATACAATGTTTTAAAGGCAATTTTCTAAAAAATGCTTTCTTTTTATTATAGAAAAGATTATAAGATTTCTTTTACAATTTTGTAACTATTATTTTATTTTATTATTGGACTGGAACCCGGACATGAAGCAAGAACCAAACAAATATCCGAAATCCCAATAATATTGTAGTATTTTTAGAGTATTAGAAGTATTTTTTTGATAATTTTAGATATTTTTTGAATATTAAGGTATTCAACTATGCTAATTTAATAGTTTTGATAAAATGAATGTTAATTTATCTACATATATGGTGATGCTAATTGCGTTTTGTCCACAATTTTAACGTCGTATCTATATAATTTAAAATATTATTAGTTTAATCATGTATAATAATTTATAAAACAAAAAACTTATATATAAGTTTTTATAATTTAGACTATAGATTAAAACAATATATCAAATTTTAAATCACATAACTAATATTAAATTTTTGATTAGTTGTAATAGAAACTCTCATCTATCTCATATTATTTTACCATTTATGATATTTATTAACCAAAAAATTTTGTTAAATTTTTATTATATTAAGTTTAAAAATATATTTTATCTATTAAGTATATCTAATCATAGGACATTAGTATATTCAACATTTAACAACAATAGCCGAATTATTACAAATAATTATATATCGTTCAAAATAATTATTTAATTAATAAGTTAAAATAAAAAGATTTTAGTAAATCAAAAAACAAAATTCTTTAGATACAAAATTAATTTCCAAATTTTATAGATAACACAATTTAATATAATAGTTACACAAAATCTACAAGTACAACTACAAAAAGAAAAATAAATTGGCCTAGAAATAAATAAGTTAATAAGTCAAAGCAAAAAAGAGAAAAAAAATTGTTAGTATATGATCCAATATGAAAGTCATTTTTGTTAATAAGTTATTGTAATAAGTGAGAAAAAAAAAAAGGAATTGCAGATCTGGGCGTACTGGTCAAATAGGGAGTGTGGTTTATCTTTTTCCTTATTTTGATCAGCTTGTAGGTCCAATAATATTTAATTAATTTTTTCTCTTCCAACTAATATGTGTGATTGGGAATTTAAAAAGCAAATGGTCTCATGTGCATTTAATTGCCAAACATTCAAAGCCTTAATGAGTCGTTTCAAACCCATCAATTTTCTCTAGACTCAACGTTTATGATCATACCATCTAAAATTAGGTCAGACTTTAATAGCCGGATTAATTTTTTTGGATGTCCTTATCCAAATTAGCACCGATACTGACACATTTTGCAGAATCGGTCATGTCAATATTGACGAGCTCCACTATTGAGGAATCTGACTTTTCTTCTGGAGGTTCCAAGATTGCATGTTCACAGCATCTGTCATGCAAGTTTTGTTTGGTAGTTTCAACTAGGTAATAAAACATGTCTTAGACATTTTTTATCTCCTCAAAACATTAGTTGGACTTTTCACGCACTTATAATAATTTGACGAAACCGTCTTCATTGTGTGGATCCATAAAATTCCAAGAATGATGTAAATCGGTGGTTTATTGATTATCGGAGTTCCAAAATATTGACATATTTTACGGAATCTCGTAAAACGGAGGAGAACCAAAACAAATATTAATTTTAAATATTAAGTGTCTAACTATTTTATTCTTCAGATTTTTTTTAAAAATGTTACCAGTTATACTTGTCGAATATGTTGTGGAATTACAGTCATTTCACTTTTGTTTGTTGACTTCAATGTTCTTTTTCTTAAGTAATATTTGTTAATAACTTTTTTTTATACACAATTGTGTTTCGGGTGTTTTATACACATTTGGTTATGGATTTGAAATTTTTTTGGATATATAAATTTAAGTCTCATTCATATATTTAGTCGGCTTCAGTTCGATAACCTTATAATTCGGATCAGTTTCAAATTAGAGTTTAGGTAGGTTTGAGCTTTCATATACTTGTTCATGTGGAGTCTTTCAGGTTATTGGCTCCATTGATTTAATATACATTCATGTATTTTTATTATTCAGGTCGACTTCAGATCAAATATATATCGGGTTCAAGTTCATGTATTATTATTAAAATTTTTATAAAAATCCATAGTTAGTAAAGTTTTAATAGATAATCTAAAAATCCAAAATTTAATTAAAAATATATTGGGTACTCATTTGATTTTTGATTCGGTCTGGGTTCTCGTATAGGGAATTATTTATTTTTTATTAAATTTATATTTTAAATTTCTCCAAATTCAGCTAGATTCCTCAATTACCATTTGATTTTAACTTATTCAACCAGATTCCACTGAAAAAATAAAATAAAAATTCAACCAGATTCAACTAGAATCAGCCGTTACCATTTATACCCTAAGATCTTCTTCATTCGGTTCTCGTCTCACACTATAACCACTTTTATCTACTCTAGAATATATTGTCCACAATGGTACATTTAAAAAATCTGTAAACTTCTTCTCTATCTTAGCTTTAGGTTGTTTCTCAGTTTCAAGAGTGATTCTCACTAATTGATCTTGTGCTTAGCTCTTTTTGTAAGGTTGTGGTTTGCATGGCAAGTTCTACGATCAAATAAGGTAAACATTCAGGGTTCTATTAAACCTAAAGACTTACTCAACTTTTACGGTATCCGAATAATATTACAGTGATTTTTGAAGTGTTGTGGTTTAGGTCTGGGTCTGGATGAATAACAGGGATTTTGCAGGCTATGGATGATATTGTAAAGATGCTTTTGAGATGAACATCATGAAGACGAATTCGTGCAATTGTATGGGTGATACACTTTTTTAGTGATTTTCTGGTTGTTTCATTGAGAAACTGGTACTTAATAACGTGAAAAATAAAACAATGATACAAAACTTTTGAATTCGAGTGAACGTATGATATATCTTTAATATTATTATATTTGTAATGACATTTTCTTAAGATTAAATTTATATATGCTTTTTTGAAAAGAATTATTTTGATCTATAGATTGATTTCCTAGTTCCGCTAATACTCCACATTTGGCCGATATTTGTAAACCACATACCTAGATATATACTTGAGGAGATTCATAAGAATCTAGGTACAACGAGCCTCTTTAATCAAGGAAAAAAAAAACTATTTAATCATTGGTAGAGTAGAGAAAGTTAATGCGGATCATGATTTGATAGAACAGAACAGTACCTAACAAGATTTTCATTAATGATCCATGTCCCTTCCTTTACACAACATTCAAGTATTGAGTCTAGATATGATTCGGTGACTGATTTAACCATTCAAAAACTTATAGTGGATATTAGTTTAAAGAGACGACAAAGGAAGCGACATATTCGGACCCTTTCTGCAAACAGAAGTGTCCGTTCAATCAATCCACAATCAAAAGCATTGCCAAATTTAGCATTAGAGTCTAATTAATAGCGTAATAGATATACTATTGGTCAACACAAATCTATTAAATTAGTAATCAAATTTCAAACACAAAGACAAAACCTTTTCTTTCGGGTGTCTCGAGACAAACACCAACTTCTGAACTTCTTTCTATTTCTTCTCTCTTTGTATCTTCAGAAATTTTCACAGAGAATAAAACTATTTCATGGCGGTAGCTCAAAGCAACGAAGTTTCTCCCTTGTGTTGTATTCTTCCAACGTAATGATTTGATCAAACTTCCTATTTTCATGTATTTTTTTCTCATATTTGTTAAGTAAATGAATGCCTGAAACTTTGATAATTTTCTTTGAAATGTTGCAAATGCTTATGTTCCAATATTCACTTTTCTATTATTTTCAGAGAACAACCAACATTTGTTTGTTTGTTCTTTTGTTATGAATCTTCCGAAGCAGGTTTAACTCTAAATATTCGAGTTATGTCACGGAAGAAGATTCTAAGGACACAATTCATACGACAAAACACAAACAAACAAAGGCTTCTCTCACGAACTCTAATTCGGCTCACGGTAACAACTCTGTTTTTCGATTCCTCTGTTTTTATAAACATTATTACTTGATCAACAAGAAACCTCTACTTCTCCCAAAATCTTCACAGTTGTCTTTTTCTTCTCAGATCTAAGATGCTTAGAGGTAGAGAAAGAGAAGCAAGACCCTAAATCACCGAGAGGAATTCTCGAAGCACGCTTAAACCGATGCTCGATTTCTTCAGCCTCATCTTCTTCTGAAGACCCTCCTCAAAACAAAGAAGCTTATGAACACACAGAGGCAGACAAGAATCACAGAGCATCTTCAAATTGGGGAAAGTTCTTTAAGCTATGGAAACGTAGATCCATGAAACGTCTTGCTTCTTTTCCTCCATTAAGAGGTGCTCAAACAATCTGTAAACGCAACAAAAATGTAGATCCACATATCAATAGTTCGATTCTTCATGATATCTACAATTTCCAATCATCTCTCCACAACTTCTCAATCACCGATCTCGAAACTGCAACCGATAATTTCAATCCAGGTATTATAAGTTTATAACTTAGCTTAAAGGACTGTTTGGTTGCTACTGCGACTGCGTTAAAGAACACTATAACACCATTTGCAGAAAACATTATCGGAAGAGGAGGTTATGCAGAGGTGTACCAAGGAATTTTACCAGAAGGGAAGCTAATCGCAGTTAAACGCTTGACTAAAGGCACACCAGAGGAACAAACATCAGAGTTTCTGTCTGAAATTGGGATTATAGCTCATGTTGATCATCCAAACACTGCCAAATTCATTGGTTGTTGTACTGAAGGTGGAATGCATCTTGTGTTTCGGTTATCTCCTCATGGAAGCTTAGGCTCTCTTCTTCATGGTTTATACCTCCACCTCCTAAACTTAACTCATAAGTTTCGACACTTTTAAACACACACTAAGTAACTATAAATTCTCTGTTTTCATTTTGCAGGACCATCAAAAGATAAGCTTACTTGGAGTAGACGCTACAAGGTGGCATCAGGAACAGCAGATGGATTGATGTATCTTCATGACAAATGTCAAAGACGAATCATTCATCGAGACATCAAAGCCGATAATATTCTCCTTACCGAGGATTTCCAGCCGCAGATTTGCGATTTCGGTCTAGCTAAATGGCTTCCCAAGCAATTGACACACCATAACGTAACCAAATTTGAAGGAACATTCGGGTAATGATTTGAAAATGTGTCGAATGTAAAGGCTTTGCTTGAATGGTTCAATGGAAAATTTGATTCCATGACGTTTTAGGTACTTTGCACCAGAATATTTCATGCATGGAATTGTCGATGAAAAGACCGATGTTTTCTCCTTTGGAGTTCTTCTCTTGGAGCTCATAACTGGTCATCCAGCTCTAGACGAGTCTCAACACAGCCTTGTCTTATGGGTGAGAACTTGTTTCACATTTGAGGCTAAACCAAACCGGTTCACTATCAATTAAATATAAACAATGTTTCCTTCTCTACATGGCCACAGGCTAAACCGTTACTAGATAACAGTGAGATAGAAAAATTGGTGGATCCGTCCCTTGGAGATGAGTATAACCGAGAAGAGCTTATCCGGTTAACTTCCACAGCTTCTTTATGTGTCAACCAATCTTCTCTTCTACGACCTCGGATGAGCCAGGTACAATGTGAATCCATTCCGGTTTAATTACTGTCAATGTGGTAACGAACCCAATTCTATAATTGTAAACCAAGATTTGTGTATACAGGTTGTGGAATTATTACTAGGTAATGATGGTGTTGTTGTGACTCCAAGAGAAGCTAAGAGAAAAATGATGCAACGTACGTATTCTGAAGAATTATTAGATACTGTTGAGTATAATTCCACTAAGTATTTGAGAGATCTTGAACATATTCGTGAGATTGCTTTGGCTTCCTGAAATTGAACTAAAATGATTTGTGTAAACCTATTTTGGTTTGGTTTCTTTCATTGGAGAATGTAAATTATTGGAAGAAATTATGGTTAAACCAAAAATACCGATTGAGTTAGTCCTGTGCATAGAAACCATATGAAAAATTGAACCGAACGAAAAACAGGTACTAGATTTGGAATCTATTCTGTTCCAATATTTAGGTAATTTTGTTTTCAATTCGGTTTAGCTTTTAACCAGAATCAAAAATAATTAAATATGAACCGAAACTAATATATAGTATAAGTATTGTAATTACTTTTGGTTACAAGTAATCATAAAATTTAGGGATGTTTGATTACTTTTATATCAAGTATAATTTGGTTTACATTTATAGTGTCCATACAAAACCGAACTGAATTTTAATCGGTATCTATTGGATATGATAATTCAAAAATTGAAAGAACCGATCCAACTCAAACCAAATACTATTGCGTAATAAATTAAAATCTCGTGAAAGTAACGTGCAATGTTTGGCTTCGTGAAAATATCTTTTCATATTAAATATGGGCCCCAAATTTTGAAATTACAAAATTTACCCCCAAAAACGTTTCTCGTCTCTTTATCTTCTCGGCTCTCTCTTATCTTTCAACTCTTAAACATTGCGAATCCCCAAAATCCTAATCTTCGCCATCGATTTTGGAGCTTTGAGGATTCCGAAACAATGACGAAGAAGAAAGCATTGCGTAAGAGTAACGATAACCGACAAAGCCATGAACAGAAACCTCTTGAGAGTGACAAGAAAGTTGCGGTACTCAGCCGTCAGTTTTCCATGGAAGAACAGGACTCTTCGGAGGAGAAAGTCCAGAACTTGAAGTCACTTAACGCGATGCTTGTTAAGCAAACTGTGGAGAAAAGAGAGCAAATTGATTCGCTTGTACAGGCTAAGAATGAGTTGGAGACTGAGTTGGCTCGGTATGGCACGGAGAAAACGGGTTTGCGGGACGAGTTAGATCAGGTGAGTGATGAGAATATTGGGTTGAAGATTGAATTGGATTTGGTTATTGATTTTGTTGAGAACCGGTTTAGAGAAATGGGTGTTGGAGTAGATAGGTTGATGAGGGAGAAGAGTGAGAGAGAGAGCGAGATTAAGGTTTTGAAAGGGGAAACGAATGAGCTTATTGATAAGTTAGGGATAGACAAGGAACAAATGATGAAGGTCTGTGGTGAGAGGGACTTGATAAAGAGTGAGTTTGATTTGCAGTGTGACGAAGTGAATCGATTGAAGGAGTGTGTGATTGTGTTGGAGAAAAAAGAATCTAATTTGGAGGTAAATATTGGGAGATTGACTTCTGAAAATGATAGATTGGTGAAAGAGAGGAGAATGAGTGAAGTGTTGATTGAAGGGGTAAAGAGGGAGAAGATTGATCTAGAGAAGAATATTGAGGATAATAAGAAGGAGATTGATGGACTGAAGAGAGAGATCGAAGTGGTTTTGTGTTTGAAGAATGAGATGGAGACTGTAACGACTGATCAAAAGGGGGAAATCAAGGAGTTGGAGAAGAAGTTAGACGAGTTGAATGAGACTGTGCAGAATTTGACAAAAGAAGAGAGGGTTTTGAGGGATCGAGCTGTCCGATTGGAGAAGAATCTTGATGAATCTATGGAGAAAGAGAAAGCAATGATGGTGGAAATTGATGCATTAGGGAAAGATAAGACTATCAAGGAAGCTGAGCTTGAAAAGTTAATTGAGGAGAAGAATTCAGTTGAGAACCTGATGAAAATGGCCAATGTGCAGTCAGCTGATAAGCAGAAGTTGATTGACCAGTTGTCTCGGGAGAAGACTGAGCTTCAGGAGGGTAGTTTTAGTCGGGAGACAAAACTTGTTGAGTTGAATCAAAAGGCTGATGAGCTTATGCATGCCATTGCTGTGTTAAAAATGGATTGTAATGATCAAACAATGACTAACGATAAGCTTAGCCGCGAAGTTGGTCAGCTAAGCGATGCTCTTGCACAAGTTGAGCTTAAGAGGATAGAAGCTAATAAGGCACTTGATGAGAAGAAGAGACATGAAGAGGATCTTAAGGCAGAGGTTTTAAAGTCAGAGAAGAAGATTAAAATAACACTAGAAAAGCTTAAGAAAATTGAGATCGAGCGCCAGAGTTTATATACGTCAAAGAATGATTTAGAGCATCAATCTGAAACATTGAAAGGCGAAAAAGCTATCCTCGAACAGGAGCTTGCAGAGCTAAAAAAAGCTATGGATGCTCTGAAATCAAAACTGGAATCAGCTGGGGTGGATGCAAAAGGTAGCTTGGTGATGCTAAAGAGCGCTGCATCTATGCTGTCTCAATCAGAGTACCAAGAAGATAGTATCATTAGCGAGCAACAAAAGGAACAAAGTGGAACCAAGTCCTATACGTTGGAGCTAGAATCGATAGAGAAAGCGTTCAAAAACAAAGAGGAGATCATTGAGGAACTGAGAAAAGAAGCTGAGACAATGAAGCAATCAACAGAAGAGGCACACAAGAAGCAGAGCTTTTGGACACTTGTCTCATCTGTGACAACAATAGTTGCTGCTGCATCCTTTGCCTATGCTGCTAGGACTCGTTAAATGCCTCAGAATGGTTTTGCCTATAAACCATCCTTTTGATATCACTTACCACATTCAAGTTTTGTCAGTATCATATGAGCTTTTAACTCATGCTACTTTTGCAAATAATGTTGTTCAGATTTCACTCTCAGCACCTACAATATGAAATATAATCTTTCTCTTGTAACCAAGCAAACAATTGAGACTTTTATAATGTCAAAGGATTATTTTGAATACTCTTGGTCTGTTTCTTACTTTCTTAAAGCTTAAAACCTTTTGGGGTCTAAGGAAATAAAAAGCTTTTGGGGTCTTTCAAGTTTTGTTACGATTGAAATCCTTTTGGAAATAGAGACGATTGGGTTGAATTTTGGAGTCAAAAGATGTTTTGTAGTTTATCTATTTCCCGATTTGTCTCGAGGAAGACGACATCTTCTCTTCTCTCTCGAAATTTCAGATTCCTTTTCTCTGTTGATTCTCTTCCTCACATCCCTCTTCAACGTTCTTCTTCCAACACTTTAATCCCTTCGTCCTCCTCTTTCTCCCGTCGCATTTGGGACTCTTGCCGTGGCGGTGGTGGTGGAGAAGATTATGACCACATTCGAAGTGACGTCAATTGTCCTCGCTGTTCTGCTCAGATGCGTATCGTCTTCTCTAATCGTCCATTGTCTTTAACCGCGAGAGAACCAGGGATTTATCAAGCTGTTAATTTCTGTTCTCAATGCAAAACTGCTTTTTACTTCAGACCATTTAAGCTCTCTCCTTTGCAAGGGAGCTTTATTGAACTAGGTAAGGTTAAAGGAACAGGTGAACGTGATGATGATGATCGAAATGCTCGGAAATCTTTCCCAAGAAACTGGAAGATTCAAGGTCTTAGAAGCGAAGAAGATGAGGAAGAGGAGGAGGAAGATGACAATACTAGTGGTGATAAAGAGAAACAATCCGTGACGAAGCTTCCGACGCCTAAGGAAATCTGTCAGGGGCTTGATCAGTTCGTCATTGGTCAGGAGAAGGCAAAGAAGGTCTGGTCCAGTCCAGTCTTAGCTTCTTCTTACTTCCATTACCACCTCTCTTATAAATTAGATTCTTGTTTAAACATCTTTCCTTTGTGCAGGTGCTTTCTGTGGCTGTTTATAACCATTACAAAAGAATATATCATGCTTCCCGGAAAAAAGGGTTTCTTTTCCATGCCCTTGTCATTCTGATTCTTCATATGCGCCACAGCAAAACTCAATTCTTCTACTCTTTTTTGAATTCCAGGTCTGCTTTAGGATCAGATAACCTTGGTATGGAGGATGATAATATCGATCATGTGGAGTTGGATAAGAGCAATGTCTTGTTACTTGGCCCTACTGGTTCAGGTGCGTATATTTGCTTGTGCTGTCTGTGTCCTTTGCCCATATTGTTCTTGAATGTATTTAGTGCTACCGTTTAGTATGACAATGATATTTGCCTAGTATAACAATGATCTTGCCCTTTTTGTCTCTTGCTTATTTATAAGAACAGGAAAGACTTTACTGGCAAAAACTTTAGCGCGTATTGTCAATGTGCCATTCGCCATTGCTGATGCGACTTCATTAACTCAGGCAAGTTGTTTACTAATCTCTTCAAAGCTTTAGAAACTGACAATGATAAATAGTTACCCAGTTCCAAAAAAAAAGTTACCTAATATTGTAGCATGTTGTACATCCGGGAAGCATCAGGCTTCTTTAGGTGTCTTACAGTCCTTTATCTTGTTACCACTTTGACAAATACTTGGAATAACGCAATAACCTTCTTCTGGATTTCTTAGAGAAATCTTTACACAAGTTTTGCTCTTAGCATAACTAAACTACTCTTCTTGTCCAGGCTGGTTACGTTGGTGAAGATGTGGAATCAATACTGTACAAGCTATATGTGGTATGGCTTGCTCTTACCTCATATTATGTTTTTGGTTTTACTATACCTGTATATCTTCTTTAAAATATAACTGTAAAAATTGCTTACTAAATAGTTTTTAGCTGACTACTTCTAAAACTACAGATGTATTTTTATTGTCCTTAGTATTATTGATACACAATAGTTCATAACATTTTAGAAAATTAATATCTTCTCAATAATTTCTTCTTGGTCCATATGATTCCAGAAAATCTTGTTGCACATGCTTGCTATTTCCAGTGTTCATAGTTAATTAGTTTCTTAGAAGCTAATGTTAGTTGGATATTTGGTTGCTGTAGGAAGCTGGGTGCAATGTAGAAGAAGCTCAAAGGGGAATTGTATACATTGATGAAGTTGATAAGATGACTATGAAGGTCTGAATTTTCTTCACTCATTATATTTGACTCTGATTTGGTAGATATTCGATACTTAGCAACCTAAATTTCTCTGTGTCAGTCTCATGGCTCAAATGGTGGAAGAGATGTCTCTGGAGAAGGTGTCCAACAGTCGTTGTTAAAATTGCTGGAAGGAAGTGTAAGCCTTTTCTGTTGTCTTTTCTTTTATCTTCTCAACTGCGTTTAGATGGCGAATGTTTCTCTATTCGCCTCCTTGTTGATACAGATTGGGATCAAATTTTGCATGTGTATATGCTTAGTCTCATTTGAAATTAGCCTGCATGTTTGGAACAAAACACTAGGTGTATTCACTTTTACAATGCTAATATATATTGCCTACAGCCTATACTCGATGCCTTGATAAATAGCTTAAGGCATGTTCAGACATTTTTGATTAGAAAATAGCAAAATAAATGTTTTTGGGTGAGAATTTGATTATAGCATTTGCCATTCTAGTTGATCCAAAAATCGAAAATTCCAGCTTTAATTAAATAACAAATATTCAGGTGGTCAGTGTCCCGATTCCTGAAAAAGGATTACGAAGAGATCCTCGAGGAGATAGCATTCAGGTAATGCGTGAAAATCTCTTCCTATAAATTTTCTTCTGATTCTGAGAATCTTAGAAACTCTTTTGTGACATCTTCAGTCAAAATACCTTAGTCATGAAAAGCTGAATGTTTACGGCTATAACCAAATATACAGATGGATACAAAAGACATCCTTTTTATATGTGGTGGAGCATTTATCGATCTGGAGAAAACTGTTTCCGAAAGGTAACTTTCTCAAGTCTTGTAGACTCGGCAAAGCCTTCTGTTCTATCTTTTTCTCCGTGCTGCTGGGCTTGAATGTCATATATATGCATATTTTTGAATGATCTAGGCAACATGATGCCTCTATTGGTTTTGGTGCTTCTGTTCGTACAAACATGAATACTTCTGGGTTCAGTAGTGCGTCAGTATCATCCTCCTTGCTGGAATCTGTAAGGAATACATCTGCACATAACTCATTAAGTTGTATGCTACTTATTCTCGACCCGATGCAACTTGTTCATCTTCTGATAAAAGGGCACTTATGATAATTGATAATTTGTTGTAGTTACAAAGTGAAGATCTTGTAGCTTATGGTCTCATTCCGGAGTTCGTTGGAAGGTTACCCATCTTAGTTAGCTTATCAGCATTAAATGAAGATCAGCTTGTACAGGTAGCTTAATTATACTTATTTTTGCTAATGAAATGGTTTTCAAACATCTTCTGTCCTTTACTTTGACATTGGTGTGCAATAAGGAAAAGACATTAAGTGTTCTTTTAAACTCTCTTAAACATCCGGTCCTGGCTTCCTATTGTTTATCTTTGTCGACTCAAGAGAGTGAAAGCTGTATGAGATTGCATCGAGAGTTACCTTCAAATCACTTTATTTCAGGCAACTTTCCCTGTTATGAGTTATAACTTTTTCTCGTTCCTTATACAGGTTCTCATAGAGCCTAAGAGTGCATTGGGTAAACAGTACAAGAAGTTGTTCCGCATGAACAATGTAAATCTTTTAACCACTCCAGGGTACTTATATGTGCCTCTTCCCTCTGTTATAAACTCTCTTTGGTGTGTGGATTATGCGTAAGGTCCAACTGCACTTTACGGAAGGGGCAACAAGGCTAATCGCCAGGAAGGCTATGTCAAAGAACACTGGTGCACGTGGCTTACGGTCGATATTAGAAAGTATACTCACCGAAGCAATGTTTGAGGTATGACGAATGCATCCCAATTCTCTTTGATACTTCAACTTAGATATTCTGTTGAAAACTATTACATGTACTACATCAATCAAGCTTTGAAATATTATGTTTGAATCCTAAACAGGTACCAGATAGCACTTCGGAAGGATCACAGTGTATAAAGGCGGTTCTGGTGGATGAAGAGGCTGTTGGTTCAGTTGGAACACCTGGATGTGGCGCAAAAATTCTTAAAGGAGATGATGTATTGCAACAATTTGTTGAAGAAACGCAGTTAAAGGTAAGTTTAGTGCAACACTTGCTAAGTTGACACACTTTATTCTGCAAAAGCTTCACAAGTTGTTTGATGTTAGGAGAAGGGAAAGGAAGATGAAGCTAAGAGAGCTCATAGCTTATAGCCGAATTGATGTTGTGAAAGGTGCGCGTTGTGTTAAATATACAGGACATGAATAATCTCAGTTGGTAAGGCTTAGTAGTTTAGTGTTCAGATTCATTAAAAATAAAACAAGTTAAAGGAGTAAACAATATTTTGAATGGTTGTTGAATAAGTTGTGAATAAAATATGTATGTGAGGTTCATAATCCAAAGACAAATATAGCCACATTCTTCATGTCACGTTCTCTTTTGTGAAAAGAGTTTGAATACTCTTGGTCAGTTCCATTTATGGTCGGTTCCACTTTTTCTGTACATTTTTATGTTTTTGTCTTTTTGAATAAACTCGTTTTTCTTGTTTCCATAAGCTTTTAGCTGTTTCTTGTCATTTGTACCAAGATTCCTCACATGTCCAAACAAAAAACTTATGGTAACACAGATACAATGCTTCTGTGCGTTAAATCCATAGAATGCAATGGAAAAAAGGACAAATATACAATACAAGATAACTTCTATTAAACAACTACAAAGCCTACATTAAAACCCAAAAAAAAAAAAACTACAATGCCTACATATACCAAAACCACTACGATTTTTATAAACATACATTCTTTATATATTAATACCACTCCCAAGCTGAAAAAAACAGCATTATGTTACGAAATAGGCTAAAGGCTAAAAGCTAAAAGCCAAACATCACAGACCAGAAAAAAGAGGAGAAACATTACTTCTGCTTTGTTCCTTTCCAAGTCTTTAGACGCGCTTGCTTGGCTGTTCTTATACTCGGAATCCAGCGATTAAAGAGTGTCGAAAACCACCACACAACTACGATACTAAACACAAAGACAAAACTGACCGAGAGAATCCACAGGCATTCACCTGTTTTGTTAGTTTGAAAGACTTGTTGGCCCTGTTAAAACAGCCTCTCCTTTCTTCAACATTGCGTTAACTTTCAGCGTTTACAAACGCAGAAATCTCATCCATAACATTATGGAAATGATTGTTATTAGGCAAGAGGTAAAACCCAACAGTTGCTTTCTCTAAATGCATTAGCTTAACCTCTTGACCTGCTTTTTTGAGTCCTTCTGCGTAAGCCAATTGCCAATCTTGAATCAAATCCAAACCAGCGACAACCACAAGGCTCTTTGGAAAACTTAATCCTTCTAAGCTTTTTCCTCTCGGGCTAAATGGATTACACGCAGGATGTTCTCTATCTTCTCCCTCAGGTAAAAAAGCTTTCCAATACCAGTCGCGGTCTCTAACTGTTACAAAGTATCTCCCATCCAAACGTTTCTCAGACTCTGTTCTCTCATTCCCACCAAACATTGGATTCAGCAGAATGTTTCCTAAAACATTGATTCCTGACTCACCCGCTTTTAGAGCCACATTATGTGCTATGTTACCTCCCGAACTATCGCCCGCCAAGAAAATATGAACCTTTGAGTCTTTCTTAGATTTAAGCCAAGATCTCGAGTTTACCCAATTAAGAGCAATCCAGCCATCATCATAAGCACAAGGGTAAGGATTCTCAGGAGCACGCCGATAATTCACAGAGACAACAACACATTTGCATACACCAACAAGCCTGCGACAAAGAGTATCATAGATTGCACTATTTGCAGAAGAGTGAGCAAAGCTACCTCCATGGAAGAACAATATAACAGGGACAATGTCACCATCGACAGGCTTCTCTAAATCTAAAACACTAGGAGGTTGCTCTTGATCGCCATAAACTGGTCTATAGACTCTGCTTAAAAGATTGATACTACGATCAATGAGTACATCAAATGAGAATACCCCATCAACCGGATTGGCGTTTGCAGTGACTTTACGGTCTAGATACTCAGCTAAGTGTCGATTAAAGGTACCATCCGGTCGACGCAAGATATTGTAGGATACTTTAAAGTTGGATATTAGAACCCATGTATTCAGAGGAACTACTGTCTGCATTCAAAACACACAAATTTGCATATCAAAAGAATCAGATTACTTAGTTTAGTCATAGATCATAACCACAGAAAAACACCAATATAAAGATCATATAAATTGCTTTAACACTATATAGTATATAATCCAATCGAACAGAGAGCAAACTGGATTTGAGTCAGAAATTTGATCACAGAATTTGATTTATAACACTCAGATTCAAAAACAAATACAAGAAGAAAGAAAAACACAGATATTATCAAAAAAATAACTATAAAGCAACAAACAGGTTTCATCATCTTAAACGATTTGGAGTCTTAAAGCTTTCAATTTTTGTTGTTTTAATAAAAGAAACTGATGTAACCTAATCAAACTCCATAAGTTATACATAAGCTCAAACACAAGCTAAAGCTAAAAGAGCATCGACAACCTAATAAAACCGGAAATCGAAAAAGACCCATGTCAAAATCACGGAAAATTTTTCATTCCAGAATTGCAAACATCTAAATACATATATATGTATATATACATACATATAAAAGTTGAAAATAAAAGAACACAAACTTACTCTGCTGCTCTCAATAAGATTAACTTCATCACTCGCAGCCATTGAAGAATAGAACGATCCCTTCTTTTTTTTCTTGTAATATTACTAATCAAAAACAACAGAGAAACACGAAAACTCAGATCGAATTTCGAGAGGGAAAGGGAAAAATCGTGAGTTTGATAAGTGAAATGAAAGGGAAACCTCCTGGTTTTAAAAGCTCGAGATCAAATGGATTTAAGCAAGTTAAAAGAGTGGTATAATCAAAAGGGCTTAAATGAAAAATATATATATTCGAGGAAGAGGTGGAAGATAAGAGGAATATCAGCGTATTTTAGCATTAATTCTATAGCGTTAATGTTAACGTACGCGTACAGTAAGGGAAGGTTTAAGTGGGCCTTAAATCAAATATTCATAAATCCAATAGTTTATTCTTAAATGATTTTTTTTTTTTTGTCGTCAAAATGATATTTCTTTCAAATGTCACAAACACAAAAGAGAGAATATTTTCTACAAATAAGAAATAAAAAAGAATATTAAAGCTTCTTAATACAACATGTCATCAATATGCCTTATGTTTTTTTTTTTTTTTTCCAAATTCACATGAATAGAACATATTAATCAAAATTTATATCGGTGAAATAATAGAACCTACAAAAAACAGAAAAATTCCCGAAAACTAAAAAATGAACAAAAAAAATTTAAAAAAAAGGTATCTAATACAAAATAATGTTAAGACTGGTGACTAAACCTCCGGTAATAAAAATAAAATATACTTCACACTTGAAGAACTAATATCCTAAATCGATAAGAAAATAACTTATGGTTTTTTAGAAATTGTGAAATCAGAAGCAAAATGAACCATTTGATGCATTAATATAATCTAAAAAAATATCTGATATCAAATAAGTCGAAGAGTACGAACAAGGAGTAAAATTATTTCAACACGATGGATGGAAACTAAACTCGAGAAAGCATAGTCAATATGCCTTATGCTTATGTATATTCGTTTTGAAAAATAGAATAAAGTATATTTTACTACTTTATGAATAGTGGTATAAATTCGTTAATGACGTATTGTTAATTGAATCCGTAAGCTAATTTTCCGAACTAAATCACGTTTTAAGTTATTCTGTGGGCCAGAAAATAAAAAGCATTTTTATTCTGTACCGTACTCTCTATAATTGTGTTTATATATGTCATTGAGTGACAACACTTACCAAATAACGACAAAATAAAAAATTAGCATATCACAATCTCAGTCGTGAAATTTGTTGAATATATTAAAGTATTGTCGGTAAAACGTTTAAATTAACGTCGGCAAATTTCAATACAGTAGCAACAAGAAAAACCATTTAACTAGTTTCTAAAATTAGCCGAATTGTTCTAACTCTGATGGTTAGAATGATCTAGATAATAATTTGACATCACAATTTGATTTTTACTCGATATATTATAGCAACTTAAAAAAAAAAATTTTAAGGGTAGAGCTTTCAAAGTGACTGAAGTTTCTAGTTGTATTAATCATCAAAAGCTTTACAATATATAGTGTTTCAAAAGACTTAACCTAGCTAATAACTAACCTAAACCAAACATAGATTAAGTTAACCAAAGGTAACCAATATAATCTAATAGGGTTTAGGTTATAGATCGGGCCTTGTCGATCAAATGTTGACAAAAAAAAATTGGTTTCTAAAATTATGAATAAAATAACTTAAACCATGAAAAGGAAAATGATTGAGACTTAATATCTAGATGTTTTTCTATTGTTTTGTAGAAGTTGATTGAGACTTATAATCTAGATGTTTTTATTTGTAGATTCAATTCTATCACTATCCATTCACATTCAATCCCAATTTTTGTTACCAAACCAAACTTAAATAACTAAAATATCACTAAGATTGATGGATACGCTTAAGTGTCATTAAACAATGACCTTTGAAAGTATTCACTATCTAATTTTAAATAGAAACTCTAATCATTTTTAGTCAATTAGTTAAATATTTTATAAATTTTTTTTTCATTTTCTTGTCAACCAATAGAATGCTTATCATTAAATAATTAAAAATTAATTAGTTGATAAAATTTTCACAAAAGATAATTTTAAAAAAATTTTGAATGTTGGAGATAATAAAATTGGTTTTATGATTCAGCGAATCAAGGATAAGCGTTAAAAAAAAAAACTGCTAAATAAAATTTTGAGGTGTTTAATATAATTGAAATAAGATTAAGAACTCAAAGCCGACCAATTATATAGAATGTCTCTATTCTCATTGTTTATGAGTATGCTTAGGGATATAAAACTTATGGATATACAACTTGAGATTAAGACAACTTCGAATCTTATATACTATTAGAGAAATGATTTTTATCAAAAAGCTTACATGTTAACACCATGTTTAATTTTAATGTTGTTGATTACAAAGTTGCCCATAATATTAAAATTTAGTTTACTTTTATATTTAAATTATTTCTAAAAATTTATAATGTAGATAATTAAATTAAATACATAAACATTAAAATTTTAAATTTATATAAAATAAATTCGTATTTAATATAATATTTTTTTTTGAATTAACTTTTTACTTTTAAGAAAATATAATAATCTCTCAAATTTTAAAACTATCTGAAAATAGTTTAAAGTATTTGTTTTGATTTAGTACTATTTTAAATTTTAGTAAGATAAATATAATTACAAATATTCCGTACTTATCATAATCTTTAATAAATCATGTTTTTTGTAAACAAAAATTTCTTTTTAATTTTTTTTAAATTTTATACAAATAACATGAAAGTAATGATATAAAAGAGAAATTCTACATTGATAGTTCAAAAAATATATACAAAATAGTCAAATATTTGAATTACGTTTTTATTTTCTTCTAAATGTTTGAATTTACATGTTTAATGAAGAAAAAATCGATGTAAAATATTTATCATGTCAATTGCCAAAAGATTACATCAATAATATTTTCAATATTTAGAAAAAAGTTTCAAAAGCATAACCATATGTATAATATTATTTGTCAACTATGACGTCAATGAAAACAATTATCTATATATTATTTTATTTTATGTCTTAATAATTTTGGTTTATATGAATTCATTTTTCACATATTAAATTTTATTTTTTGGTGTTTTACTCTTATATCAATTATTAGAAGACTTATTATTAATATTTAAGATAAAAATAAATTTTAAAACAATTAAACAAAAAAATTATAAAATCACCTAGTTAAGAGTTTTTTTGGTCGAAAACAGAGACAAACCTCTGTGTTTATTCAATTAAAAACGAGAAAAACTTAAAGTCTAACGACTCGAGACTGTTAAACTCCGAGCTTATAACCTAGATAAGAGTTAAGTAATAGTAAACTCTTTCATCCACATGATATATCATTGTTATAGTATGTAAGAATTCTACCAAAATTTAATCCACAAAGTAGAACTATTCTAATTATTTGTGTTATAGTTTTTTTTGGGTCAACATTTGTGTTATAGTTAAAGAGTGAATTTTATATAGTTTTATAGAATTTGAGTTATAATATTATTTTATTTAAGACATGTGTCTTTGTAAAAAAGCTGATAATAAAACAAAAATTAGGAAGCAAACGAGTTTGGGGGTCAAGATCAATGGAGAACAGCTTGTGTCTAATTATCTTCTGAAAAAGATAATAAGTAAAAATTGATGTGTTTGTTTGTCCTATTAGGGTTTCAATTTCATGACCTCAGCTGTCACTTTCTTCTTTATTATTCTTTGTCATTTTCCTCAATCCTTTTTATCTTTCTCCCCTCAATTTTGTTTTATTCATTTATATTTTATCACTATTTCATTTACTTCTTTCATTATTATCTTTTGTTTTTATCCCATCCATCTTGTACCTTTATGAGTAGATGGATCATGGTTCTCACTTCTCACATTCATTACTAACCACCACTATTTATATTTATCAATTATCATGAATCATATGCTTGTATTATGCAAACATTTATGACTAATCCGCACAATCATAAATCACAAAGATATTTTGATATTCCATAAAAAATTAATATTCTTTTACATATAGATCAGCTTACTCATTCTATTATCACATTATTAATATTATAATTATTATTCTATATTTTAATTTATTGTTTTTATTTTCCACAAAAAATTGTGTTTCTAATTGTTTCTTATCCAAATTAAATCAATTGGGCCTATTCTGGCGAAAAACATAAATTGGGCCTAGTCTCGGAAAAATATCTATTGGGCTTAGTATTTACTTCATTAAACGTTAATGGGCTATAGTGATAACATAAAAATGGGCTTATCCTAAAATTTGAAGCCGTCTACGAAAGAATTGACCGTGACGTCATTTCCTTGACTCATCTGTGATATAAACGTGATCTAATCGGACGGATGAGATTATTCATATCCAACGGTCATAAGATTAATGACGTAAATGGAATTCATCTCTTCTTAACTTCATTTCGCTCTTCTTTTACACTTCAGGAAAAATTTGAACTTTTTCTTAGAAAATCACAGAGAAAATTAACCCAAAGGTTTCTAAAAAGTTTTGAACGAAGCTTTTTCTTCTTCCTGTTGCTCATTATCAACCAGTTTGATTATTGTTTTGACAGATAAGGAAGCTTTGAATCATGGAACTTGTAGATTCTTCTTCATCACCACGAGATACGCCGGAGAAAGCTTCAAAGCCATCGCCAAATGGAGAACTTGGTTTGTTTCTTTTCTCTTTTTAACGAACTTGTAGATCCGATTTGGAAAGCCAAAATTTTCTCAAAAGGGATTTTGATTATGTAACCGATTGTTGGTTTCTTAGCTAGGTTTTGTTTCATGTGACTATATTCAGGGTAAAAGGTTTCAGAAGCTTGGGGATAGATAAGGATTTAGGAGAACGATTTATGAATCAGGTTCGAGAGAATGCTACGTCGATTCTTGAGTTCTCTCTACAATGGAAAGAATATGATAAACAAACGGAGCTGAGAGATATAACGGTGAAGAAACGGATTGTAGAGCTGAAAGAGCGAGTGAGATTGTTTGAAGAAAGAGAAAGGAAGACTGAAGCTTCCATCACTGAGCGTTTAAGCATTTTGAAGCAAAAAGAAGAGGAGTTTCATCTGAAACACTTTATGGAAGCAAGTGTGATGAGATTGTTTTTAGATATGCAGAACGAGGAAGTGGTTGATTCAATGAACTGTTCGATGATGAAGAAACATGAAGAGCTTATGAGAGAGCTTGAAGAGAAGAAAGAGGAGATTGCTTTACTTTCAAAGTCAATTGATGAAAAGTCTTGTGAGTTAGAAATGAAGGTGAAAGACTTTGATCTCAAGCAAAGAGTAGAGACTGAGAGAAGAAGAAAGGAGGCTGAGCGGATGGAAGTATCTCCTAAGCAACTTGAAGCGAGGGAGAATGAGCTAGAGAAAAGGGAAGAGAACTTTCTGAAACAAGCTGAAGCCAGAGAAACTGATTTGAAGAACAAGTTTCTTGAGTTGAAACAGAAAGAGATATCAGTACAAGCAAAGACTTGTAAGAGATGTAGGATTGAATCTGAGCATTCATTGTCGGAAGAGAATGATAGATCTGTTGAGTCTCTACTTCGCCCAAGTAAAAAACATAAATCCATTAGAGAACACAAGCATGATGATGAAGACAGAAAAGAGACTTTGCTATGGGAGTTCCACCTTCTACATCTTCTCATATACAAATAAGTGAAGCACATGAAAGAGAGATTGAAGAAGCTGTCTCCAAAGATGGTTTTGATGAGGATGATATGCCAATAACGTATGTTGATTCAGAGTTTAAAGATTTCAGCAAGACAATAAACTCTTCCATGGTTGGTCAAGTATGGGCTCTATATGATACTATAGATTCCATGCCTAGGTATTATGCTCGGATCAAGAAAGTTTCCAAGTCTGATTCGAGTTTTCAAGTGACATGGCTTGAACCTAAAGATAAGGATGACGTTCTTTTTTCTTGCGGGGAGTTCGAATGGGGAATTACTGAAACCATAGAACGTCCCTTATCTTTTTCTCATGTGATGGATCCCATCATACATGGCAGATACTCTGTAACTGTGATTCCGAGAAAAGGCGAAACGTGGGCTCTTTTCAGTGATTGGAGTGAAAGCTGGAACAATAACCCGGAACAGAACAAGCCTCCTTATAGGTACGACTTTGTGGAAGTTGTGGTTGACTTTGATGATTGTCTAGGTATTGGTGTGGCCTATTTAGGGAAGGTTGAGGGATTTGTATCGGTCTATAAACAAGCTGACAAGCATGGAGTCCTCTCACACAGAGTGCCATCTTTTAAAATGAATGGAGAGGAGAAAGAAGGAGTTCCTGCTGATTCTTTCGAACTAGATCCTGCTGCTATCTCTAGTTCTGTACTCCAACTCGTCACTATCTTAGATTGAGAAGTTGGTCTATGTTTGTGAGAGTCTAAAGGCTTCTAGTTCTTCTAATATGTAGTTTTTGTATGTCTCAAAAAATGACTTCTAGTTGCAGAGAAAGTAGGACACTGATCTTTCTGGACACGTTTTTATCTCTTATGAGCCAATTGGTGGAATTTCTAATTTAAGTTTTCTGCAACAGAAAAACATCATTCATTGGCAAGGAAGAGCAGTGTAGTTTTTGCTTCATCTCCTTCGTAATGAGATATACCCTTGTACCTGAATTTCCAAAAAAGAAATGCCAACACAGAAAGCTCAAGTGTTGAGATTATGAAAACAGAACAACTGAATGAGTAAATGATAATTTAAGCACTGGTTTTGCAAAGTAGCTATTTATGAATTAAAAGATGTTTATAAATCATAATTGGATCTCACCTAAAAGATCACAATCTACAGCTAAATTCTAAGCAGTACTGAGTACTCAGATCTTTATTCAGCCAATAACATATTCATCAAACTTGTGATCTTCAATTCCAATATAGTAGCTGTAAATCTGAACTTCACTGACACAGATTCAACAACTGAAAACTTATGTTTCAGTTTCCATTCACTTAAAGAGGCCATGAAACCCATTTAATAATAACAAATATTTAGTAGGCCCAATAATAACAAATACTAAATGGGCTTATTTTATATTTTAAGCCCATTACGAAACCCATTATTCTGTCACGTCAATTCATCCCTTCACTCATCCGTTTGATAGACAGTAAAAATAATCTGACGTAATCAAACATAATCGGACGGCTGAGAATTTCTATATCCAACGGTAACAAGACTGTTAAATGACGTTCATTTCTCTCTTTTCTTCTTCTTTTTGGTCGAACATCTTTCTCTTTATTACATGTAGTGTCGTCTTGCTCTGGGAAAATATTTGAACTTTTTCTTAGAAAAACACATAGAAAATCAAAAGGTTTAGGAAAAGATCTGAACCTTTTTCCTCTGCTTCTTCTCATTCTTCTTTCTGTTGCACATTCTCAAACATTTTTGATTTATGTTTTGACAGATAACTAAGCTTCGATTCATAGAACCTGTTGATTCTACTCGACCACCACGAGATATGCCGGAGAAGGGTCCAGTGCCGTCGCCAACTGAAGAACCTGAAACTAGGTTCGTTTCTTTTGTCTCTCTTTGGAATTGATCATTGCTTTTTCTAACTTGGAGAGCCAAACTTGGTGTCTTAGCTAGTTTTTGTTTTATGTGAGTAAATTTAGGGTAAAAAGTTTCAGAAGCTTCCAGATTGATAGGGAATTAGGAGAGCGATTTATGAATCAGGTTCAAGAGAATGTTTCATCCGTTCTTGAGTTCTCACTTCAATGGGAGGAATATGATAAGGCAATGGAACTGAGGGAGATATCTATGAGGAAATATATAGTGGAGCTGAAAGAGCGACTAAGGCTGGTTGAAGAAAGAGAAAAGAATACTGAAGAGGAATCTGATCTGAAACTGTTTCTGGAAGCAAATGTGATGAGATTGTTTTTTCAGATGCAAAGTGAAGAAGTGGTGTTTGCTCAGCTTAAGACACAAGAGAAACTGATTGATTTGATGAACTGTTCAATGAAGAAGAAACATGAAGAGCAAATGAGAGAGCTTGAAGCGAAGAAAGAGGAGGTTGCTTTGCTTTCTAAGTCGATTGAGGAAAAGTCTTATGATTTGGAGATGAAAGTGAAAGACTTTAATTTGAAGCAAACAGCAGAAACTGAGAGAAAGAGAAAGGAGGCTGAGCTGATGGAAATATCTCTTAACCAACTTAAAGCGAGAGAGAATGAGCTTGTCTTGTTTAATGACACAATCAGAGAGAAATCAAGTGAGCTAGAGAAGAAAGAAGAGAACTTTATACTGAAACAACAAGCTGAAGCCAGAGAGATTGATTTGAAGAACAAGTTTCTTGAGTTGAAAGAGAAAGAATTAGAAGAACGATCATTACAAGCAAAGACTTGTAAGAGATGTAGGATTGAATCTGAGCATTCATTGTCGGAAGAGAAGGATAGATATGCTGAGTCTATGATTCGCCCTGGAAAAAAACATAAATCCATTAGTAGTGAACACAACCATAATGATGAAGACAAGAAAAAATACGGGGTTACTGTAGTTCCACCTTCTACATCTTCTCATGTACAAATAAGTAAAGCTCGTGAAGGAGAGAATGAAGAAGCTGTCTTTGCGGATGGCATTGCTGATGATATGTTAGTATATCGTGTTGATTCAGAGCGGTTTCAGGATCAATCAGAAAAGGTGATCAATTTCGCAGATGACATTGATGAGGTTCCAATTCCATTAATAAGTGTTGATACTGATTCAGAGTTGTATCAGGATCTAGTAAAAACTGGGATCAATTTCGCTAATGACATTGATGAGGATCCAATTCCACCTTCTACGTCTTCTCATATACAAATAAGTGAAGTACGTGAAAGAGAGATTGAAGAAGCTGTATCCATAGATGGCATTGATGAGGATCATATGCCAATAGCGTGTGTTGATTCAGAGTTTAATGATTTCAGCAAGACAATAAACTCTTTCGTGGTTGGTCAAGTATGGGCTATATATGATAAAATAGATTCCATGCCTAGGTATTATGCTCGGATCAAGAAAGTTTCTAAGTCTGAGTCGAGTTTTGTAGTGACGTGGCTTGAACCTAAGGATAAGGAAGACGTTCTTGTTTCTTGCGGGAGGTTTAAATGGGGAGCTACTGAAACCATAAAAAGTCGCACGGTCTTTTCTCATGTGATGCATCCCATCATAATAGGCAAAAACTATATAGCCGTGATTCCGAGAAAAGGCGAAACATGGGCTCTTTTCAGTGAATGGAGCCAAAGCTGGAACAATAACCCGGAACAGCACAAGCCTCCTTATAGGTACGACTTTGTGGAAGTTGTGGTCGACTTTGATGATTGTCTAGGCATTGGTGTGGCCTATTTAGGGAAGGTTGAGGGATTTGCATTTGTCTATAAACAAGCTGACAAGAATGGTGTCGTCTCACTCATTATTACACCTGAGGAAATGTCTAGATTCTCACACAGAGTGCCATCTTTTAAAATGAATGCAGAGGAGAAAGAGGGAGTTCCTACGGAGTTTTTCGAACTAGATCCTGCTGCTATCTCTAGTTCTATACCTTAACCCGTCACTGTCTTAAATTGAGAGGTTGGTCTATGTTTGTGAGAGTCTGATGGTTTTAGTTATTCTAATATGTAGTTTGGTATTTCTCAAAGATGACTTCTTTTTGGACACGTTTTTGTCTCCTATGAGTCAATTGGTGTAATTTCGAATTTATGTTTTCTTTAACAAGAAGCCATCATTTATTGGCAAACAAACAAGTAGTGGTACCAAATTCCAAAACATAAAATAATCCGTCTTTGGTTACAAACAAAAGAAAGAAAGAATCTAGCCTCATCTCTTTTATATCATTTGGCTACTATATAAATAATACATGCATCTCTCTGACAACAAACAAAAACAAATCAAGTAGTTGTAAACTGATACAGAACAAGCTCTAATTCACAACTTTTGTAGAGGTTCTCTCCTTTGTGTTAACCAAAAATATCTCTAAACCTCCTTAAAGTCCTGATTCAATCCTCAGACAATGGAGAGCAGTGGCATTTGGAGAAATTTGAAATACTCTAACTGTGGCTTTATGTTTTGAACCGTCTAAACCCAAACCAGAGTTCATAGTGATTAAATAGCAAGCTGTCATGTGTTTGTTTTCCAAGATACTCAAGGCCTAAACTTGCTAGCTTCTCTGCACACTTGTCTCCTCCTAACCTCGAACAAAACTTTACATTATGTGACACAAAGATTCTCCCCTCGTAAGGCTTTAACTTTCCTACTAACCTTTCAAGTCCAGTCCACACGAGTTTATCAGGCATATGGAGAAAGACTGCACTTGCGTATATCAGATCATAGGTTGTATCTGAACCAAACTTGCTAAATTCCATATCTTCACCTCTGACTATAAGAGGTCGTTTATGAAGAAGACCTTGAGATGGAAGCTCATACCTTAAAGCAGCCATTAAAGAAAGCTCGTCCTTTTCAAGGCAGTGAAAATGTTGGGGATTGAGATACCGGATAAAATGTAAACCCACACGTAATGTGCCACATCCGATTTCTAAGACACGGGAGTTTGGTTTAAGTTTGGCTGATTCAGCCAAGAACTCGAATACATCACGCCCACCTGCCCAAGGTTCACCATAGTTGCTGTGATGCTGCTCAACTAGTAACTCACCCGGACAAGGAAGAGCTGTGTGGTTGTTTGCTTCATCTCCTTCGTAATGAGATATACCTTTGTACCTGAATTTCCAAAAAAGAAATGCCAACACAGAAAGCTCAAGTCTTGTGATTATGAAAACAGAACAACTGAACGAGAAATGATAATTTAATCACTGATTTTGCAAAGACAGCATCTATTTAAAAATCAAGAGATGTTAAGAACATGATTGGATCTCACCAAAAAGATCACAATCCACAGCTAAATATCTAAGCAGTACTCGAATCTATAATCAATCAGTAACATATTCATTCAATTTTGATCTTCAGTTCCAATATGGTATCAGTAAATCTCAATCTCACTGATACATATTCAACAACTGAAAACAGTTTCACTTTCCATTCACTTAAAGAGGCCATGAAGCCATATAGCTAGTGATTTAACGTACATGTGTACCTTCAGTTCCAGCTTTCTATTCCATGATTTGCATTTGATTATCAATTACTAAACTTAATAACTAAGCTAACTCCAAAATAGAATCTAAAGCCATTAACTAACCATTCAAGTTCCAATAAACCAGCCTGAATCTGTACAGCTTGTAGCTCAAACAAGAGACAGAGAATAAATAAAGAGTGCGAAAGGATGATTACTGTTTCAGATCTATGAGTTGTTGATCCCTAGTGCGAGGATTGATTCCTTTCCTTAGCTCATTTTTTTGCATATGCAAACCATTGGATCTAATCAGATCTCTAACCCACTGAATATCCTCTTGGCTCGGAGATATCCTCTCCTCCAATCTAACATCATCACCGCTGGTTCCTTCCACGATAGATGCAAGAGTTTCTTTCCGAGAAGAAGATACAGAAGAAGGACAAGAGCACGACGAAAGAGAAGAAGAGAGAAGCAAAAACACAGCAGCTGCAAATGAAACTGAAAGTATAAGTACCGGAAGAGACACAAAAATTCCTTTCTGCATCGCCGGAGATGAAGACGAAGAAGAAGAGAAAACCGCCATTGATGAAGATCTCTCTCTCTTTTTCTCTCGTGCTCTGCTTTAGGAAACTAGTGGAAATGAGTGTAATTGATTTACCAATAATAGTAGTGTTAAAAAATTAATTTAGATCTTAATTAATTAGTTTTAAGCTGTAATTAAATATTTCTAATCCAAATTAACGCTAAAACTGTAAGATTTTTCTTTGTAAGAATGTTTATTTAACCAATAAGAATATAACACTCAAAAAAGCATTTATATAATCTTATCCATTACAAATTATATTTTTTCGATTTATTATTAAACGCTAATGTTTTATGGGCTGATTTTACCAAGTCTCTTGAGCCTTGAGAGAGAGAGTTTGTGTTCTAATTTCCTTTAACAAAAAAAAAGTTTTATTGTTTCTTCTTTCTTCTTCTTCTTCCTTCAATTCTCCAAATATCGTCACTGCTCTTTGTTTTTCCTTCTTGACTCTCATTAAATTTTTCTCATAATTTCCAAATTTGTGCAAACTTTCGAGTTTTTAGATCAATCCGATTCCCAAATCTCGATTCACTCCCGCTCTAAAGATCGACTTTAGGGTTTTCTTTTTTTGATGGTTGTGTGTGTGTTCATTTGAAAAGCGTTTTCGCGTTGCTGAATCGCCTAATTAGCATAATCGATTACATCTGAAGTTCAAGGTATGGAGATATTTTTGCTTACGACTGATTCTGATTTTTTTCTCATCTTTAGATTGTTTTTTTCGGGATTCTCTTCTTAGAAATTTAGGACATAGTTGAGATTAATCGTATATGTTCAGTGAAGTGTGTGTAATCGATGATTATTTCTTGTACTGTGCACGGATCAAAATTTGAGGGAGTCTATGAGCTGAGTAGTGATGATTTTGTAATCTATTGCTTGAATTATCGAATTTGAGTCTGGTATTTGCTATTGATCTTCTTCTTCTTCCAATTATTGTCTTTTGATGAATGAATCGAGGATTTTGAGAGCTCTAAAACTGTGATTCGATGTGGATAACTGTTGTTTTTCCGGAAATTCGAGATTGTGTAATTCGAATCTTTCTCTGAACTGGTGATCTCTGTGGTTGTCTTCTCGTTCCTTCCCAATTGAGACTAATCGCTCTACCAGTTTTTCTTTGCAATTTTCGGGCTGGTACTGTTTCGTTTTGGATGATGATGATAACCAGGGATATCTATGGCTGTCTCATATGTATTTGCTTGAAGAGGAGATTGCTTGCACCTTACTTGTTCATTTTTTTCTTTGTGGTTCTCCTTTCAAGGATAATGCACCGGGTTGGAAGTGCTGGGAGTAATGGCGGTTCTGTTCGCACTCGCAAAGAGAAAAAACTTACCTATGTATTAAATGATGCCAACGATACAAAGGTCAGGTTGTTTTACACCAATATGATTTGCTGCCTTTCCGGGTTTATGTTATGTTTTCTAGTTCCTTTATATTCTCTAACAAGACAAGACTATAAATAGTATGATGTTATAGACATCTGCTTCTCAACTCAACCCTGATGATGTTAGTTTTATGTAATGTGCATGTTACAGCATTGTGCTGGCATAAATTGCTTGGATGTGTTGAACTCGTCTGTTTCTAGTGATCAAAGTTACCTCTTCACTGGAAGTCGTGATGGAACACTCAAGAGATGGGCATTTGATGATGATGCAACCTTTTGCTCAGCTACGTTCGAGTCACATGTTGATTGGGTATAGTGTTTTTCTGTATAGGGTTGGTTAGTAGTTAGTATCTTGTGTTGTTGTACATGCGATAATTTCAAATCCCCATGTTGACTGATCAGGTGAACGATGCTGCTCTAGCTGGTGAAAGCACTCTTGTTTCGTGTTCTTCAGACACTACAGTCAAGGTTTACGATTTTTGTTTTGCCAGTAGTAAATAACCAACATTTTACTTTGTTTTGTTCAGTACCACGATATTGGTTTCTAAAAGCGGCTGTATTTCCCTGTATCATTCTAGACGTGGGATGGCTTATCAGATGGAGTTTGTACGAGGACTCTCCGTCAGCACTCTGATTATGTTACTTGTTTGGCAGTTGCAGCAAAAAATGTAATTTGTCATTCTTCCATGCTTTTCCTTTTATAGTTGCACCTGAAAAGAACTACTTGGCGTGGTGGTGCAAGTTTTGTAGGACATATGAGCTTCTCATTGTCTCATTCTGATCCTATCTTGATGTCACAACTTTTAGAGCAACTTTGTGGCATCTGGTGGCCTTGGCGGGGAAGTATTCATATGGGATATCGAAGCTGCTTTGTCACCAGTTACAAAAGCTAATGATGCGACGGAAGATAGTTCTTCAACTGGTGTAAATGGTCCTGGAAATTCTCTACCCGTTACAAGTTTAAGAACTGTTGGTTCGAGCAACAATATCTCTGTGCAGTCATCTCCATCTCATGGGTACACACCAACGATTGCCAAAGGCCATAAAGAGTCTGTCTATGCTTTGGCGATGAATGATACTGGCACGATGCTCGTCTCTGGTGGAACTGAGAAGGTATTAATTAAATCCAGGTCGCTGAGGAGATACCTAAGAAGAAGAACACAAATAATCTTTTGAGTTTTTGTTTTCCGAGTACTTCTCAGTTCGTTCTATATATTGCAGGTTTTACGTGTCTGGGACCCTAGAACTGGTTCAAAAAGTATGAAACTGAGGGGGCATACAGATAATGTCAGAGTGCTGCTTCTGGAGTCAACTGGAAGGTAAATTTCATTCTCTATTGTCTAATGGTTTACTTTGGGTCCTGTAGGTTCTCTGTATTCTTCTCTTATTGATTGATTTCCATTGTATTTCTCACCTTGAGACTTCAGGTTTTGCTTGTCTGGGTCCTCCGATTCCATGATAAGGTCTGTATCTTTCTTTCATTAGTTCGGAACGACTAAGCGGCTGAAGTTATAGTGATCATTTCAATTCTAACTGGTTTAAAATTCATTTTTAGACTCTGGGATCTAGGTCAGCAGCGTTGTCTTCATACCTATGCGGTGCATACAGATTCTGTTTGGGCGCTTGCATGCACTCCGTCATTTAGTCATGTATATAGTGGTGGAAGAGACCAATCTGTGAGTACCCAACAAACATTTCTCTTCCTGGTTCCCCTCCAGCTTATAACTTCCCTTTTCAATAACATTTATGTGTTGTTTCTGTTAGTTATACTTGACAGACTTAGCTACAAGAGAGAGTGTTTTGCTGTGCACTAAAGAACATCCGATTCAGCAATTAGCTTTGCAAGATAATAGTATATGGGTTGCAACAACAGACTCCTCTGTAGAGAGATGGCCGGCCGAGGTACAGAGTCCTCAAAAGGTCTTTCAACGAGGTGGCTCTTTCTTGGCTGGGAACTTATCTTTTAATAGGGCGAGGGTGTCCTTGGAAGGACTAAATCCAGTAAGAGAAATATGATCCTCCTGTAAATGCCCCTCTTTAACCTTTTCCTTTTACTGTGGTTAACATTTGGATTTTCTGCAGGCCCCTGCCTACAAGGAACCGTCCATAACTGTTCCAGGAACTCACCCGATAGTGCAACATGAGATTTTGAATAATAAAAGGCAAATTTTAACTAAGGTGAATTAGACATCTCTGAATGCTTTGGTAAGACGAAAATTAATAAATTTATAGAAGGATTGGTAATATCTGTTCGGTGTTTCTTTTGCAGGATGCAGCTGGCTCGGTTAAATTATGGGATATAACTAGGGGTGTTGTGGTAGAGGACTATGGGAAGGTCTCTATGGAAGTTAAACTTCTTTTTGAGTTTCTGATATTCTTAATTATATCTGTCGCTGTATTTCAGAAATATGATTAATATTTTCTCCAAATGCACCTAGTGAAGTACTAAGTCTAGGAATATATCTTTTTCCATCTTTGCAGACTTCGTTCGAAGAGAAGAAAGAAGAACTCTTTGAGATGGTAAGTCTCTTGATTTGCATTCCAAGCTTATGATTTGTTTTCTTTAGTGAGACTAGTAGATTTGTTTAATTTTATGGTATATTGTTCATCTCTGCAATTTCAGGTAAGCATTCCATCATGGTTTACTGTTGATACACGACTTGGATGCTTATCCATACATTTGGAAACTCCACAATGCTTCTCGGCTGAAATGTATTCAGCAGACCTTAAAGTTTCTGGGGGACCTGAAGATGATAAGGTAGATCAAATGCTTGCACTTTAGTTATGTTGAAGCTATTTGGGAATGACTTTGTATTTTTCTGTTGCATATAATTCATGGATCTTTGTATGAAAGTTCTATTTAATCACCGTACCATAATTGAGTATTAGACTTTTGTCTGCCCTAGCCTATTCAAAGTAAATATAATTTTGTCATTGGGTTATGTCTCTTATAGATTAATCTAGCTCGTGAAACACTGAAAGGCCTGCTGGGTCACTGGCTGGCAAAGAAGAAGCACAAGCCAAAACCCCATGTTCTTGCCTGCGGAGATACTTTACCTGTAAAAGATACCAAAAAAAGTTTAAGTGCACCCAAAACTGAAGACAGTAGTGCTGCAAGTGATCCGGTGTATCCTCCATTCGAGTTTTCTTCCGTCTCCCCTCCTTCCATCATTACCGAGGGTTCTCAAGGGGGACCGTGGAGGAAGAAGATAAGCGAGTTTACTGGAACTGAAGATGAGAAGGACTTCCCATTGTGGTGCTTGGACGCTGTCTTGAACAATCGACTTCCACCTAGAGAAAATACGAAGTATTTGGCACTACCTTGTTCTCTAATAAAAATAATAGTTTTGTTTTTTAGCATATTATCCACGAATTTTTTTACATATATTTATGAATAGATAAATCATATCGTCTTCCATAAAACATCTGACTTTGAAAGCTCTTCAAATTTCCAGATTAAGCTTCTACCTGCATCCATGTGAAGGCTCAGATGTCCATGGGGTCACACATGGGAAACTTAGTGCACCCCGGATCTTGAGAGTTCATAAGGTGCGCTTACCTGTTAATTTAACCTGTAGTTTTGCTTGCACTCTCCGTTATACAATGGCTTTCTGTTATTCAATTGCTTTTCTTACATGTCTATCTAGGTTACCAATTACGTTGTGGAAAAGATAGTCTTTGAGAATCCATTGGATAGCCTAGCTATTGATGGAGCAAGTGTCTCAGGAGGACAACCTCAACCATTATTTGCAGGAAACGGATTGCTACAGTCTGGATTAAAGCCTAGGCAGAAACTTAGACCTTCCATTGAGATCTTGTGCAATAACCAGGCAAGTTAGATAAAAGAGATCCAACAATGCTCAACTCCTGATAGTTTAGAGTTTTCTTTTTCACGGGTCTCATTTATTGTTCGTAGTATGAGGCTGAACGAGCTGTGTTTCTTTGATGATTTCAGGTGTTATCTCCAGATATGAGTTTAGCAACTGTACGGGCATATATTTGGAAGAAGCCTGAGGATCTAATTCTCAACTTCAGAATAGCTAGATAACTTTTGAGGTAAATTATAAGAGAAAGGTGAAAAAATTACGAAGTTATGTTGGTGTGTTTGTCTAGATACATTTGTGGAGCACTAATCTCAGTCTCTATCTACTTGGTGGTTTTTACTTGGGAAGGTGATTTGATATTAGGTATTTTCATCAGAAAGAAAATTAGAGATACTTGAGGTTGAGAAAAAAGCGTTGGTAAATTTTTCATGTGAGCTTTTCACAACTCCTGATACCAAAGCCTTTGTAGATTACTCTTTTTGTTTGAAACAATAATAGGAACTATACTTTTGATGTTGATGGAAGCTTTGAAAATGAATATCACGATATCCTTTATTGCTCTGTACAGATTGGGCTCTGTCTGGTGGTCACAAGGAAGTCTATAGTTTTCATTGCTTGTTCCTTCAAAAAGCATAAATGTTGGTTTATCTTGGACTAGTGTTTAGTTCAGCTTCATGCTGGAGAATAATTCTCTTCTTTGGAGCACGGATTCATGAGAAGTGGGCACTGATAAAGGTCCAAGATTTTAGGTGAGATGGTGTCGAAAGCTTTACTGAAATTTGTACATTAGGTTTGAGCTTTGGAAGTCAAAACATAGTATCTCTGTTTTTGATTGTTTCCTGAAACAATAATAAACCATTGTTGTATCTAAAATCCAGCATCTATTTGTAGAAGCAACCTACGGAGAAGAAAATTCCCTGCTCGCATTTATGCTGGGCATATAACGTAACTGAACTTGCCTGAATCGTGAAATCAAATTGTAATTTGGTTTCATATTGCGATGTTTTGATCTTAAACGAACAAAAAGTGTTGTTAAAGTTCGATTAAAGCCGATTTTCAACCAAATTGAGTTTAGAATGTTTCCTTTCAAACTAAATCTAGAATAAAACTAAATTCCAGGGTGTTTCCATCGCTTAAAATTGTTCGTTCTATTGGTTGCCACACAAAATCATAAGTTTCTATGCCAATGGCAGTACGGTTTTACTCGAGGAGAAATCAAGGCCTATTGTCTAGTCACTTCGAAAAGAAGCTTTAACAAAGAAGTTATACAAATTTGAGTATAGTGTTGTTAGGCTTCAATTTTCCAGGGTGTTTCCATCAGCTTCTGCCATCTCTCGTTCTTTCTCTTGTTCCTCTGCAATTAGATAAAGAAAGTCCATGTGGGTTCAATATAACAAACACTAACAGATCACCATCTCTTGTACTTGCATGATTTGGTATCAGTCGTCTTTTAACATATCATAATATCATATTCAGTGTTCAAAGTACTCATGAACTGCGGAATTAAGTCCTAGTCTATCCTTCATTAATACATAATTCATTATCAACGCTTCCATGGATTGAGATCAAGAATGTAGATAAAGTTGCCACTTACCCATGAGTTTAAACATCGCCTTTTGAGTCCGCCTTTCGAGTTTATCAAGCTTCTTCTGGACATCTCTTCGAAGGTCCCAATTTGGTTTCTTTGGAGCAATGTTGACAAAAGGGTCCTACAATGATATATCCCGTTGTAAGCTTATGAAGCACAAGTAAATCAAGCAACAAATACACAAAAATTTGTGATTGAGCATAGAAAGAAAAAACAGTTAACACACCTCTTTCTTCTCCTCAGCAGGCGGAATTACAGCAACTGGATCTTCGAATTTGGGTAGCTCTGGTGGAGCAACTTTACCATCCTGAAGCTCCTTAGCTTGGGGAACATAATTTCTAAATTTCATGGCTGGACCACTGTAAAGTCGAAGAAAATCAATAAGCAGTAAGCCACATGACAAAACAGAGAATTAATAAGCAGTAAGCCACATAAAAATAATTGAGCAACAAACTAAACACCTAAGAAAAGTATGCACAAGAATGCAATGTAAAACGTAAAACTGTATGGTAATGGTTGCTGCATGAAACACCACTATTGATCCTCTCACAAATGATTATCTTAAAGGAGACAAGCAGAATCAAAAGCACTTGCGAAGCTCCTAGTTTTGCTTTAGCCAACACACAAGAAAGAACAATTTACATGTTCTAGTCCAAATGTTCCTCGTCTAATATCTTGATAAAGTAAGTGTTGCTTTGAATACGGACTCTAGATAGAAATCAAGTTGAGCTAAACACGCAAAGAACAAGCAAACTCACTCTTCTTCAACTGCATCATCTTCTCCGTCTTCCTTGGTCTCAGACAGTTCCTGAGCTGCCCTTAGAGCTCTAAGCGCCTCTTTACGTGCAGCAGCTTTTTGTTCTATCGAATCATCTTCACTAGCCATAACTTCCTGCAAAATTAGGTTATACACATAAACATTAACTTGTGAGCTTCCTCAAACACTAATCAAACAACACGCAAAATCGTGAATTTCTTCAGGAACAAAGGAACCTAAATCTGCGACTAAGAATATATATCAAACTAGAATCAGGTGAAATTGTAGCAGAATCAAAGCTAATCTAAGAATGGAAAATCACATAGGAATATGATAAACATTCAATTGGGAAAAATCAATGACAAAATTTCGAAACCGTACCTTAAAGTTCGAGGTTTATAATTTCAGAAAAATCTGTAGAATGTATGACACAGAGAAACAAACAAGTATAAAGGGGATTCAAAAACAAAGAGAAGATTAAAACGACGCTGTTTACAGAAATTACTAATGGGCCTGGGTATATCATCCTCTTAGGCCCATTATTCTGAAACCCTATACCAGCGGCGGCTCTGAAAACGAAGTTACAAAACTATCCCTTTTAATTTCTAAAACGCAGCGTTTGAACAGATGCCCAAGTCTTCTCTAACTCCTATAATACCCTCTTAAAACCCTAAGTGATTCTTCGTCTCCGCCTTTCTTCTTCGTCGACCTCCCTCTCACGTAGCAGCTTTGATTAAGTCAGGTACTAAATCTTTCTTTAGGGTGAATGAATGCTGTCTCGTTTTTTAAGTGAGATTACAGAGTTTTGGGTACTTCACTTATGGCTTATCTCTCTTTTCTTTCTCTCTATTTTCTTATGGAAGTATGATATGTAAATCAAAGGCAGGAAGAGTGTATATAGGAAAATGAGTTTTGTTACTTGATTTTTTTCTCAAAAATGTCGACTTTGAATATAATCAGTGATAAGTGTATATATATATATATATCTGCTCTGTGTTGTTCATAAGTGTATACTTAAAGTTTACTGTGTAGAGCTTAGACTGATTGATGGGTTATCTTAATTTTCTTTTCAGGTCCAGACTTAAGAGTTCGTAAAGATGATCTTACTATTCGAGACACCTGCGGGTTTTGCACTCTTTAAAGTTCTGGATGAAGGAAAGCTGGCTAATGTTGAGGTGTGCTCTCATTAATCTTTTCTGGTTTGTTTTAGTCAATCTTTGGAGTATTGTCTATTGTTGTCTCATCTTTGTAATTTTCTTTCTCAGGATTTGGGGAAAGAGTTCGAGTCTCCAGACTCTGCACGAAAGGTGATTTTTTCTTTAATTTACGCAGATTTAAATGCCTAGTGACTGGTGTCTGAAAACCTTAATTAGATATGGTGTTCAGAGTTTCTCATATATATTTTTGGTGTGTCCAGATGGTCAAGCTAAAAGCTTTTGATAAGTTTGACAACACATCTGAAGCTCTCGAAGCAGTGGCTAAATTGCTGGAGGGAGCTCCTAGCAAAGGTCTGCGCAAGTTTTTGAAAGCTAATTGTGACGGTGAAACCTTAGCTGTTGCTGATTCAAAGCTTGGAAATATAATCAAGGAGAAACTGGTTCGTAGATTACATGAGTTTCCCATTATTATACCTTTTTCCTGTCTGTTCCGATTTTTGTTCTAATGAAAGTTCTTAACTCATACAGAAAATCGATTGTGTTCACAACAATGCTGTAATGGAGCTTCTTCGTGGTGTTAGAAGTCAGTTTACAGAACTCATATCTGGGTTGGGTGATAAGGACTTGGCTCCTATGAGCTTGGGTTTGTCTCACAGCCTTGCTAGATATAAGCTGAAGTTTAGTTCTGACAAGGTATATTTTATTCCTTACAGTTTATATTTTATTCCTGACAATATATATTAGTCTTTTTTACTTAGTGTCATGTGAATTTTGTGATTTGAAAATATATAACCTTACTTAAGGTGGAACTTCTGTATAGGACGAACAATTGATTGTGCACTGTATAAGTTATATTCTGTGTTTTTCATTGCTCTTCCTCTCTCTTAACGATTTGGTTTTTGTCAGGTGGATACCATGATTATCCAAGCTATTGGATTACTGGATGATCTTGACAAAGAACTGAACACATATGCAATGAGAGTTAGAGAATGGTACGGGTGGCATTTTCCCGAGCTTGCAAAGATCATATCTGACAATATTCTCTATGCTAAATCTGTTAAATTGATGGGAAACCGGATTAATGCTGCAAAGTTAGACTTCTCTGAGGTAATTATCATATTTTAGACAGCGTATAGAGACTTCTGTTTTCCAAAACGTGCTCTATAATGATGATATGTTTCGTTTCTGGTTTTATTGCAGATCTTAGGAGAGGAAATTGAGGCAGACCTGAAGGAAGCAGCTGTGATATCTATGGGAACCGAAGTCAGTGATCTCGACCTGTTGCACATCCGGGAACTCTGTGACCAGGTTCTTTCTCTTTCTGAGTACAGAGCTCAGCT